>JAAGKR010004129.1:0-65412 GCA_011419295.1 Clarias macrocephalus
TAATATACATTCACTTTATACATGTTGACTGTGACCATACCTAACTGCCATCTCTCCTTATTTTCTGTTCTCTCCTTTTCTGCTCTCTCCTCTCTCTCTCTCTCTCTCTCTCTCTCTCCCTCTCTCCTTTCCCTCTCTCTGTTTCTCTGTCTAGCTATACATGTTCGCTCCTGAGTTACCAGTGATCCAGACCCCTCTTCCCTCTGGACCCGTCTAACCCGTCCTGGAGTCCTGCTTCTGGTTGGAGATCTCGTCGCATGGATGCCCCGTGTGGTCTGCCTGGATTTGTATGGTGGCTGGGGATGGTTTCCATTAAGACTGTCCTATCATCGATTGATGCTCTGGGGACCTGTGACTTCAGTTGTTCGATAGCTCAGGACTGGAATCTCCTACAGTCTACCTGAGTCTCCAGGAACAAACTGGACTCCTTTTAATTGTAATTTTAACACATCTCCTGTCACACTGAACTTCCAGTACACATTATTAAGTTGATCAATCCCTGCTGTCCGTTATCACCCAGATGAGGATGGGTTCCCTGTTGAGTCTGGTTCCTCTCAAGGTTTCTTCCTATTACCATCCCAGGGAGTTTTTCCTTGCCACCGTCGCCCTCGGCTTGCTCATCAGGGACAATCTTATCATTTTGATTCATACACATTGCATACAGACTTACTTCTTTTTATTGTGTAAAGCTGCTTTGCGACAATGTCAATTGTTAAAAGCGCTATATAAATAAAATTGACTTGACTTGACTATTATCTCTTTCTGTCATATATGACCTTGTACATATGAAGAAAGGACAACTAGAGCATGGAAATATAAAACTTGTAATAAAGTAGCAGAGGTTGTTGGATCCTCCTGTAATTGCACGTGCCTAGGACATTTATTATTTTTTTTTTTGCTGATGCACCAACAAAGCTAGTATGAAGCCTAGAATTGTACAATTAGTGCATTTTGTGTGTGTGTGTGTGTGTGTGTGTGTGTGTGTGTGTGTGTGTGTGTGTGTGTGTGTGTGATGTGTGTGTGCGTTCATATAGCATCTACATTTGTTAAGACAACCTACAACTCGTCGATTTAGCGATTAGCCAAATGCTGTTTATACTTGTTCTTGTATGAAAAAAGATAAGGTACAATAAACCTATTCATATTTATAAGTGCTTCAACGAGCTTCCATTAAAGAGCTCACGTTTTCATTTTCCAGTGCAACAGCAAAGTGAATAAACCTAGACTTAAATAAGCTGAAATTCAATCTCCTGCTCTCGGTGACATTAATAAAGAAGCAATCTGCCTCCAGGTAGAAAGAAAGTCTCTTTTGCATGAAATAATGAGAAACTTAAGGCTTGTTTCATATGTGCAGTTAGGTTGTAAAATGAGTTTTGTGTGTGTGTGTGTGTGTGTGTGTGTGTGTGTGTGTGTGTGTGTGTGTGTGTGTGTGTGTGTGTGTGCTGTTGCTCTAAAACAAAATTGTAATGTGCTTGCAATAATGCATGTCCACTTAACTTTTTAAATATCAAATATAAGAAAACAATAATACAATATTATTATTATTATTATTATTATTATTATTATTATTATTATTATTATTATTACTATTATTATTATTCATAAATACAGTATTCGTCAGCATGTAATGTACTGTAGATATTTTGAGACCAGCTCATCTCTTGTCCTTCATTACTCTATCCTGTGTATAAAATATTTTTTATATATCATTTCATATTTATTGAGATAGCTGTTGCAGTTTGTTGTATTTCCTTGACCTTTTACTTACATGTGCTGTTATTGAGCTATTGTGAAATATTGCTCATGTGTTGCACTTCATTATTTCATGTACTACTGGAAGCTGAATCGGTTTTACATAAAGCATGCGGCTACTGTAGATGTCTTGTACCCAGTAAGATGCAACCAATGATTTAACATTTTACTGACCTAAAAATATAAAGAAAATACGCTTTGTATTCCTGGACAGGTGAAGCAGCTGCAGTCATATTCGCTGACTGAAATCTACTGTAGAAACATGTACAACACCAGCATCGTTTAACAAAAAGAAATGTAAAGGAATTGTCAAAAGGAAGAAAGAAAATTTATGGTGAACGAAGACGTCAAGCATACAGTAGTACAATGATTTACTCTTAGTCGCAGTAAAAAAAATGTAAATGGTGCAAACAGTTGTAACGAAGGCTGTACACCTGTGAACGACAATCCCGGGCAAGGTATCTGGGTGCCTTTGAAAATCAACGGATAATTTGACATAGATTTCTAGATGAGGCGAATCTATCTGTGGGAACTGTACATCCAATCGTTCACCAGCACCACTTGCACCTTACAGGAACTCATTTGGAAGTTATTGCCACATTCCCTGTACAGTCCTGACCTCGCTCCAAGCCATTTCCACATGTTTGGGCCATTAAAGGAGTTCCTGGGAGGCCGGGATTCCAGACGTGTTCCAGACAGCAGATCACGGCTCTGGCGTCTGGAGAAAGCATCTATCTTGATGATGCTATCTGAGCACTATTGGAACTCTGGGATAACTGCATTAGTATAGCGGGGGGGGGGGGGGGGAGGTTGCTTATACACTCATAACTGTGTTCTGTTATTCTGTGCAATCAAAAGTCTCGATTTGACTTGAACGCTTCTTGTATAGCAAACATCTTCAAGACGTTTAATCAATTCCCGGTGACACTGAAGAACACATTTGGGATTGCGCACCAGCCAAGTGTATCCTCTAATATGCCGCCAGTTTCATGATAGGGTAACTTAATAATGTATCGTTAACTAGTAAGCTAATGATCAAGCTCTTTTGCTGCAGATGCAAATGATGACTCGATCAGCATCCTTTTCCAAAAACGAAAGGAAGAAAAGAAAAAAGCGTTTGAGGGCTTCCAGTTTGCATTTTCAACAAAATGTCAGCAAATCACTGGCTGACATTTACAAGCTACAATGTTTTGCAATCATAAAATTCACATAAAAGATATTCATGATTCAATGATATGTTCCTGATCCTATAATAATAATAATAATAATAATAATAATAATAATAATAATAATAATAATAATGTATGCTAATTAATGCAGCTAGCAAAAAGTGATGTGTGTGTTTCAGAACAAACAGCTTACATTGTATTTACAGACTTGACATGTTCCTCATCAATTTGAAGAGTTTAAAATAAATTGTTCTCCAGCTCCAACAAACCTACAGCGCATACAGTATGTGTCCAATGGCCAACAACATAGATATAAACGACTAGTTCCAGACGTGTAATCTTCTTGTCCCTGGCCGCTGGTGTGTACCCTCGAAGGTGATTTGTACAGGAACTTCAGTTCAACTGGAAATTGGGTGCAGTGTAGCCTACCTTTAAAACTCTTTAACTGTACATGAGTGAACTTTAAAGAACCACAGCTTTACCGCTGTACTGATTTGTATGTTGTTTGTACTCAGGAAAACAAAATGCCTCCAGTACACGTCTTTCGTCCTCCAAAAAACAGGTTGTGTTAATCATCTCTGACAATTTGCTGTCACAAGTAAAGTGATTTATAACCACAGACTTTCGTTTAACATTTATTCCTTAGACAATGACAAATATCGGTAGCACTTTATATTAGGGGTCAAATAGAGCACGTTTGCATGAATTGTTAATGGTTATTGAGAAGCTTAGACCAGACACAGAAAAAAATCCCCAGTGATAATTTAACACTTTCAGAGTTTGAGTACAACTGCAATCATATAAAAACTGCTGGGTGTTAATTCAACGCTGGGGAATTTGCCGTTTAATGTGTTTAACCCATACATTAGTATTGTTTCCATCCATCCTACTAGGAACCTCTGTAGACCAACTTGGAACCATGGAAGTCTGTGATGATAACCATTGTATTTCTTCCCGTTTCATGTCCATGGTAGGACATCCAGTCAACATTCACACACTCATTCACACACTGCGGGCAATTTGGGAACACCAACAAACCTAATCTGTATGTCTTTGGACTGTGGGAGTGGAAGTAACTGGAGTATCCGGAGGAACATGCAAACTCCATGCAAACAGACCCCGAGGCGGGAATCGAACCTGGACACTGAAGGCGCAAGGAGGTGCACGGGTGCCGCTACTAGTATTAGGAGTATAAACAAAAGCTTCAACTTTCATGCTTCATTATATACCAGACTTTGTATTAGCTTTGCTAGGAGATTAGTGGTTGCTATATGCTCAATAGAAGCACCACCATAAGCTAATACATCCATGTCCATACATCTTCCATTTACATGTACATTTTATCAGTGCGAAAACTATTTGTTTGACTTAGAGGACATGTGCTGTATGTGTCAAGATACCATAGCAGGTACTACTGTACTGTATATTAGCAGATTAGCCGTGCAAGCTTATTATTCTAGCTAAAACACAGGGAGTCTCTCCTACTTCGTTGCAATTAATTATTTCTACTGGTTGTTCGTGTTTCCTGATTTATGATGTCATGCTTTACTTCCTGATCCTAAGGTTAAATAAATCGCAACTCGCTTGCTGGACTTTTGTTTTGTCGTTTACCGCTGTTGATGGAATCGCAGCCCTTTGTCGGTCATATGTTTTGTTACCTGGACTTTTACAAATTTGGTAAATCATATCTCAGCTTATTTCACAATTACTTCCTGCTTTGTTGTTAGTGATGTTATTTGAAACCGAGCAGGATTTCATTTGAGCAGATTCTCAGTTTGACATCCATCTGGATGATTCCTCACGTTCCCAGAAGCCCTTTCACAGTCTGAACCCAGTTTAGTCCCAATCACTTGAGTCATATTTACATCGCGCATGTGGAAATGCTCTTACCTTTACTATTAAACATAGCTCTGGCTATTTGTGCTTTATTTATTTATTTATTTATTTATTTTAACCAAATTTATTCCATAAAGTTGACTGTTGACAGCACTGTGCTTCCTGGTTTAATAAGATGTTGGACAGCTCTTAACCCAATTCCAGTCATTTCAACATTTTCTTTAATTTCAATTTCAATTTTTCAATAATTTGACCCTTCTGAAATGGAAATCTTTTTTTTTTTTCTTCCATTATACAGGGTATATAGCTGTAATATGATAAACTGGACCGCTATGGCCATAACATCAGGGAAGAAAAACTTCATAGATATGATAACTTGGTCATTCACTATATTCTGGTCATCAGCTGACTTCATTGTATTGCTGCATAAAGTTGCTAAACCTACAGTAGATCTGAGCAACTGAAGCAACCTCAGATTATACTGTAACACTGCCGCTAGAGGCTTGTCCAGTGGCCACTATACATGATTTTCCATTGCTTTATACTCACTAGGCAATTGAAGCGTTTCTTTCCGATTAGCCTAACTGATAAGCAGAGTTGGATATAAGGTGTTAGTGTGTAACACGTTACTGTAATCTGATAACTTTTCCTGATAATGCAGTAATGTAACACGTTACATTTTAAATACATGTAATTTGATTAGTTACCAATGCCAATGTCATTACGTTACTAGTGTTACAAATGTGGTGTTTAAAAAGTCATCAAAATGCATTTAAAAATCACGTTTTCAAAGTACAGTAACTTAAAATCAGTAATCTGTTTACTTTTTACATGCAATAAGCAGTAATCTAATCCAATGACAATTTTAAAGTTGTAACTAGTAATTTGTAGTAGATTACTTTTTTTTTTTTTTTTTTTTTTGAGTAACTTCCCAAACACTGCTGCTAAGTGGTTTTATTAAGGCTCCACAGCTGTTTAGTCCCAATCCCTTAAAGTTTACAGTTTAGCACTGTGCTTCCAGGTTTAATAAGCTGTTGGACAGCTCTTAACCCAATTCCAGTCATTTCAATATTTTCTTTCATTTTTCAATAATTTGACCCTTCTGAAATTGACCTTATGTCCAGAGAAACACTGGAAAAGCAAAAGTGGCATCACAGGAGTGTCAGCAGGGTATTTGAATTCTGTCTCTGACAGTTTCTCAACTTTAACTACGAAATCACTCCATTTCATAATTCATGTCAACCAGAGATATGCACAAAACGTTTTTTTTTTTTTTTTTTTTTTTTTTTTTTTTTTTTTTTTTTTTTTTTGTGGATTATTTTTCAAAAAAATGTACTTGGTCCCAAAATGGAAACTAACCAGTAGCTTTAACTTGAGTTGTTTCAACCATGACCAGGCAGTTACTAAAGATAAATGAATGAATGAATGAATGAGTGTTAAAAAGCATAGTCTAACATATTTGTCTAACCTGTTACAAAAACAATAAAAATTGAAAACAATAAAAATAATGGTGCATACCCTATTCATACTGTCTATATCCTGTATACTGTCTATATATACTGTCATATAACTCATTACAATTTAGAGGGATTCGCTTAAATCTCATATTTCCATTCATAATTTTTTTTAATGCCACAAATGCAAATCTCTTAAAACACACGAGAGATTTTATTGCCGCTGATTAGTAATGATACCTTGCTGGTGTGAGTAGCATTTGGCTAAAAGTCATCTAAAATGCAACGCCGCTGTTTTAATTATGTATGAAAATAAATTCAAACCACTCGCACAGAAGGTCGGCATCTGTGGCAGTCCAGGGATTTGAATTTACAACCTTCTGGTTACGAGTGCTAAAGGATTAAAGGAAAAGCCCACTTTAAAACACATTAAGCATGTTTATCTTGAACTATTTGTGATGTGTCTATTGATTCTGGTGCTAAATTGTTGATCGTGCCCCATGTCATTTAATGCCGCTAAAGGTTTCATGAGATGCCAGAATAAAAGAATGTAAAGCATTTGTAAAAAATAATAAATAATAATAATAAAAAAAACGGTCAGGTTTAGTTATTAGCTCCTTAAAACAACATTTTCCAGTGATGTTTAATCCCACAGAAATGGGAATCCAGTGCAGAACTGTGGAGTAACGTGCTGGTCGATTACTCTCTTTAGGTCAGAGCTAAATCATACTGCACCACTACCAGCAGGTGGTCGAATGCTGTCATATATAATGTAGGAAACTATTAACCAAAATGAAAAATTTCAACATGTTAATTATGAAGATTAATGCATACATTTTTTTTCTTTTTTTTTTTGCTTTCGGGTGTAAAGCCTGCAGGGTTTGCTCTGTGTAGCATTTTAATAATAATAATAATAATTATGAACATCAGGGTTGTGATGAAAGACACATGAGGTATAACACAAGTGAGAGGAATTTTAAATGAGATTTGTGTGAAAAGCAGAGTTGTGGCAACTTTTGATCAAAAATTTGAGATCAGAAATTCTTTTTAGAGGAACATGTTGTAAGACTTTGGGATTTGTTGCCAAATTTGTTTTGTGGTTTTGGAAATTGATAGATTAACAAGTCTACCCATGTTACCTTATTGCTTTGTTAAACCCGGAGAAAGAAATTCAGCTTTCAGACAGATTTTCATTTTTACAGAGAGAGAGAGAGAGAGAGAGAGTGAGAGAGAGTGAGAGAAAGAGAGTGAGAGAGAGAGACAGAGAGAGATCGAGAGAGAGTGTGGGAAAGAGAGTGAGTGAGAGAGGGAGTGAGAGAGAGTGAGAGAGATCGAAAGAGAGAGAGAGAGAGAGAGAGAGAGAGAGAGAGTGTGTGAGAGAGAGTGAGAGAGAGGGTGAGGGAGAAAGTGAGGGAGAGTGAGAGAGAGAGTGAGACAGTTAGAGGAAGGGAGTGAGAGAGGGAGTGAGAGCGAGAGTGAGAGAGGGAGTGAGAGTGAGAGAGAGTGAGGGAGAGTGAGAGAGAGGGAGTGAGAGAGAGTGAGAGAGTGAGAGGAAGGGAGTGAGAGAGGGAGTGAGAGAGGGAGTGAGAGGGAGTGAGAGAGAGTGAGAGTGGCTCGGTTTGGCTCGGTTCAGTGCCTCGTATTCGGTCCCAAGGCAAATTTCTTTTCAGTTCTTAAGGTGAAAATTTGTGATTGTTATGCCAAGGCATCACTGCACTTACCATCAAACACCTGCTAGATGATTAAGCATTTCATGTATTGTCATTCTACATAACAGTCAGCAGGTACAGTAGCGATATTCCTACTTTCAAATACTAAACAACACTGTGGGTTTTTTTTTAACACAACATCATGCACAAATGTAGTGAAGTAGAAAGTACAGATATTTGCTGTAGTATCCATTAATAAAGTACTGAAGTAAAGCATGGCTGCATGAAATATGTACATAAGTACATTGAAGACATGCAGTACTGTATAAGTACTTAGTTACCTTTCACCTCTGGACTTATTCAATATCAACAAGAACAGATTGCTAATTTCGAACATGTACTGTATACTGTATTTAACATTAATAAATAAAACTCATTCATGATCCTAAAATTGTCTTTGTGAGTCTTTGTCATAGTATTGCAACGACAGTGCTGGTCTACAGCAATGCAGCAATGCACATGACCTGGATCGATATCCTGGGTGTTTAAGCCACCTATTGTTTAATACTCAATGTCAGTGCTTAGTTCTTGCAATGTTGTATGTCAGGTTGTTGTGTAGACTCACAATTCCAGAGAAAAAAAACAGAGACTGAATTACAGTACTTAACCTCTAGCGCTGTCCAGGATGATCTCCCTGAATTGAGTTTTTGCAGGGTGGAATGTCTGTAAATGTTAAATGTTAGAAATTCTAATGGTTCACATGTTGTGAAAAAAGGAAATGGTTTGGGTATCAATACAAAACTGCTAAATTCTAACATTGATCTTCTCCTCTACTATAGAACCGTCCTGTTTGTTCAGCTCTTTCCTGATCAGTGATCACACTCAGATTATTCTCAACACCTGCTCCTTGTTAGTTTCATTAGGTTTCGTTAGCTTGTCCATATAATACCCCAGTGTGAATGAAGTGGATTTTATTTCTATGCTCCTGGTCTGGATGCCATTATTTTGCCTTGAATTCTAGTCTAATACTTATTCTCTAGTCACTAGATTAAGAAATTGAAGTCTTTCGATTCGGTCTATTTTAAATGCATACAAATACATTAAACACATATTATGGGTTATGACCATTTCATTAAAAAATGTAATTAAATAAATATATGAACTGCTGCATTATCAAGATGTAAGTGGAACAAAACAATTTAGGGTTAAGTTTTCCGGAAACTCTATCCAACTCTGGTCATTTTTTATTTTATTTTGATGCTCTAACTTTCATACTGCTCCTGTTAGCTATATAATATATTCTAGTGCTAGCATTATCATAAATAGCTGCTGGGTGCTATATGATATTAAGACTTTTTACCCTAAAGAGGAATATTTTCCAAGAACAGTACACCCCAAAGTGTTTTAAAACATTACACCACAGCAATCAATTTGTGGATAATAACACGTACAGACCCGACCTCACTCCAAGCCGTGTCCGCATGTTTGGGCCATTAAAGGAGTTCCTGGAAGGCGAGGTATTTCAGAGGTGAATCAGGCAGTTTGATTATGGCTCCGGTGAGAAAGAGTACTGAGAAATCACCCACCTGCACCGGTGAAACACTGGAATAAGTGCATTAGTGTAGCACGGGATTATATGGGCAGACAAAGGGAGTTTTTCTTATCATAACTGTTCTGTTATTCTGCACAATCAAAAGTCCTGGTTTGATTTGAAACTCCTCAGATTTACTGATTCTATATATATATATATAGACACACTGTAAAAAATAAACGTAAATTTTACCGTAAAAAACTGGCAGTTGTGGTTGCCAGAATTTTACCGTAAAAAATACGTTATTGCACTGTAAAAAAAATAAAGCGTAACTTTTACGGTAAAAATACGGCAGCTGTGGTTGGCAGAAGTTTACCGTGAAAAACATGGTAGCAATGTTTGTAGGTTGTATGGAATTGCACTCATTTTTTTTTTTTTTTTTTTTTTCAGGCCTGGCCAGGAATCGAACCCAGACCCTGGCGGTGCAAGGCAACAGTGCTAACCACTACACTACTGCACTTGCTACACAAATGTTGTCGACAACAATCGCACAGCAAACACAGTAGTGTAGTGGTTCGCACCGTTGCTTTGCACCACCAGGGTCTTGGTTCGATTCCTGGCCAGGCTCGAAAAAAAAGAAACAATTAAAATCCATAGACCATACAGTATAATGACTGTAATCCTGTACAACCAAAAATGTTGCTAGCATTTTTTTATGGTAAAGTTCTGGCAACCACAGCTGCCGTTTTTTTACCGTAAAATTTATGGCTTATTTTTTTTACAGTGCAATAAATTTTTTTTTTATGGTAAAATTCTGGCAACCAAAGTTGCCGTTTTTTTACCGTAAAATTTACAATTACAATTACAGTGTATATATATATATTTTTTTTTTTCCAATGTTAAATAACAACTTCTTTTTTGTATAACTTCTTGTTTAGATCTTACCCACTTTCTCCATGAATGAGTGAATTACTTTGGAAGCAAGGTGGCATGGTGACGTATTGGGTTTCCTCTGGGTATTTCAGTTCCCCCCAAGTCCAAAGACAGATCATTGCCTTTCCAAAATACCCTCCTGATGTTCTTGTACCCTAACCTCCCCGGGACAGGTTCCAGACCCTAGGATAAATAGAGTAGATAATGGATGGATGGGCTTTTATAAACAGTAACATATTAGAAGGAGTGCATTAATATAAACTTTGCCTTGGGGCCAGAACGTCTGTCTAAGTTGCTGTTAAAGAAAATCAGCTAACAGTTTTATTACTTTATTAAAATAAAATGAAAAAAAAAAAAATCAACAGATAGAACTTTCGTGATGTTGCTCTGGTTGAAGTTGTGCACAGTTGCACGGCATCGCAAGTCCTCCAACACGAAGACGGCGATTCTGTTTGACAACTTTCGAGTCGGCAAAAACCTTGAGAAATCTCTCTCATCCAAAGCTTCAAGTTGAATCCATTTCCCGTCGTTACCTAATCGTAAAAGGGCGATAGGAAGCATCCTACGCCGCTCGGGATAAATATAGATCTACGTACGTCCTTCCACAAAGGAAGCTCAGCCAGCCAACTAGAAGGAGGAGAGGCTTTCAAAGAGGACAGAGAAAAAGCATCGTGTAGCTCTGAGGGATGGAGCGAGGAGGATGGAACTTGTGGGAGCAGTAGAGGTTTGCCCCTAATGAGAATGTGGTGGGTGTTCTGGAAAAAAAGAAAAAAAGAAAAAAAAGAAAAAGTCGTGACAGGTGTGGGTTCTTCTTCCAGTTTGATGTCAGAACCATTTCAACTCTTCCAGCCAGAGGAAGCCCAGTGGAATTTTGCAGAATGAAGACCTTTGATTACTCACAACACGGCTCTGCCTGCTGCAAAATTCCACAGTCCCTCGCGAGATTGACGGGATAACCTGGGTTCATCAGATTTCTTTCTGAGAACGAATATAATGACAGATATACAGTTTAGATTGTTCAACTATTCAAGAATTTAAACACATAGGAAAAAAACTAAACAAAATATATATATGAGGTCTGGTGCCATGATGAAGCCCTGCCAGGAAACGCAGTTATAGTTACTGTAGTTGTACAATGTGGCTGAATTTATCTTAACCATTATTTTGTTTATTTATATGTTAATTAATCTGTTCTAGCTAATATTCCTACAGCATCTCCTTGCCTAAAACTCGACATTACCTCTCAAGCACATTTAATAAAAACAATATTTCTTTTAAATCCAACATTAATGACTGCCATGATGGGTTTGTCTTGTGTGACAAACACTATGCTGCCGATGAGCGTCTGATGCCGTATGATCCCTGTGGGGTGTATCTGTCTGGGTTCTCCTGAGCTACCGACCTTTCTGGAGTAAACTGTGAAGTCTGCCAAATTCCTAAATGTAAATGTAAATGTAGGAGAATGTGATTTACCTGATCATTATAGTAAGCATTAAAAGTATAATTTTTTTTTTATTCAATTTAGGCAGCAATGTGGCTTAATACTGAGACTAGCAGTGTTGGGGGACTTTTACTTTTTAGAGTAATTAATTACATAAATACATAATAGGTGTAGGAGCATAATAGGAGCAGGGGCGAGTAGGACGGCTTTGACACACACACACACACACACACACACACACACACACACACACACACACACTAACGGAATCACCGCTGTCTGGCTCACGGATGACATAAATTGTCTAAGTAACGGATTAGATTTTTGAAAGAATAACTAAATAACTGAGAACATAAATGGCGGACGTAATGCGTTAGATTACTCGTTACATCCAAAAAGTAATCCAAGAGCTCTAAGGCATTAACTCCAGGGTCGGGTCTGTGTGCGTGGAGTTTATACTGTGTGTTCTCTACATGCTTGGTGGGTTTCCTCTGACAATGGAAAGGCCTGAAAATGATGCTAATTGGTGTTCACAAAAAGCCAGTGGTGGCACAGTGGTGAGCTGGTTTTCACCGTCGCCTTGCATCTCCAGGCTCCGGGTTTGATTTCCACCTCAGGGTCTGCGTGCATGGATGTTCTCTCCGTGCTTGGTGGGTTTCCTCCAGGTACTCCGGGTTCCTCCCACAGTCCTAAGACCTGCAGATTAGACTAATTGGCTAATCTCCCAAATTGCCTGTAGTGTGAACGCGTGTGTGATTGTTGACCGGAGGTCTTACCATGGTTTAAAAATGGGAATAAATACTGTACAGTGGTCGCCATTTGGCCTCTACGATCCCTAGTTGGACTACAGAGGTTCCTAGGCAGTTAAATGGAAACTGCTCATAGTGTATGGTGTGTGTATGTGTGTATGTGTGTGCGTGTGCATGTGTACCCTGCAATGGGGTTCCACTCTGCCTAAACTGTATAAATACTTTTACTGCATTCTGGCTTTAATGCAATACACACACATATATATATATAAATCCATATTTAGTGGTATAATATTGTTTGGTTTTATCATCTCATCTTTACTCTTGTCCTCAAAAAGAGACACTGCCTCAAAATGTTTGGCAATTCAGTCAATTGCTTCAGTAAATTGAATAGCCAAAATATTGTTCGCAGTCGTACCCCATCTTATTCGTCTCGGATGGGACTTGGCAATCTCGATCCAATCCTCTGCCTGTTACACGTGGAGTATCGCAGTGGGAGAAAGCAGAAAGTGCTCTGAAGATGGCAGCTCTTGCTTCTTGTCATTCCTGAGATGCAGCGATTATTTTTCGATATGGCAAAATCCTCAAGTGGGGAAAGAAGAAGAAGAAAAAAAAAATGACACATCTCGCTGAGATGTGACAAAATCTTCGGAATAATCTGAGACTGTCAAGTTGTTTTAGGATTTGAAATTCGCTCATGTTGTGTGAATTTCGACAGAGGCCTGTTTAAACACTTCACAGGGAAAAGTTACAGTGTGAGGAAATGCGCGATTGAAAGATTGACGGGCCTAAAAATACTACAGTACTATATAAGTATCTTCTACAGCTCTATATTACAACCGTATATTGTAAGGATTAAAGGAAATCCCTCGTTGGGTTTACTGTCTTGAATCAGTCTTTCTTGAGACGTTGCAAAGGTGCAAGCTTCATGCAATCACAGATGAGGATCATATGCACTACTGTAGGTGATCTTAGGTTTGGAGAGATCCCCGCACCTGGCAGTGAAATGTACCCGATTCCAAAATCCTGCTTTGGAAGAGCTGTCTGGTATGTGAACGTCAAAAGCACCTGGCACTTGTTGCAATGGAAACAATAACGTTAGAAGACATAGAATGATGTCATGGCTACTTTGTTGATGACATGCAAACTAATTGGTATGACATGCAAAGTCATTTCTTATATAATCATGGACAAAAGGAGAGTTGCATATATAAGTTGCATGCATATTTAATACAAGTTAAATTTATTTCTATAATAAAGTAAAATGTTATACAATACTTTGTCTGTCCATCAGCACCAGAATTTCTAAATTCAGATGGCACTAACGATGACGCCAATGAGTCAACATCGGCCCACAATACGGCCTCCTTAGACGTCCCTCATGTCCAGCTGCAGCCAAACGTCGAATTGTCTGATAACTTATTGTGTGTTTAACGTTGAAGTATCAACAGGAGTAGTGGCAGCATTTTCCGTACGATTTCTCAAATGACACCATCGAATCGAGTCTGTTTTTTTCCTGCCTTTGTCACTCTTGGTCCGATCGGCTGTGGTATGTGCCGGGGCAAGTCCGAACTGTCTCAAATTCAAATGTTATCTGTCATGTATACAACCATACAGGACATACATAGTATGATATATGCAGAAAGATAGAATATTATATTCCACTACCAAAAAACAAAACAAAAAAACAACTAAACTAAAGATCGAATTTTGAATACGAATAATTTTTTTTGGAATATACACATTTTAAAAAGTTACAGGGTTAGAATAAAAAATATACAGTATAATAATATATCAACTACAGTACATACGATTTACAGAATGTGCCAGATGTGATTGTACACAGGTATAAATGATAAAAATACAGAAGGTTAAAAATATTTTGTGTGCGTATGGCAGCAGCAGTATGGCAAAATATCTCATAGTCAATCAGTACGTTTTCTTTCCTTTTCATACCAAGATACAACAGCTGGACATAATCACATGGCACATTTCATGCACATGTACAGTACAGTGGCCCTTAAGAAGACGTGAGTTAGTTAAAATAGCTGAAAAACAGCATCCTTTTTTTTTTCAAACAATTTTCCTCTGAACAAACAAAAAAACAAATTTTTTTTTTTTTTGGTCAAAATCAACAACCCTCGTTCCATGAAAAAATGCATTCCAAAGTTCAGCTGAGACTCGTGTGAAGCTTCTGCAGCCGCACTGAACTATATCGAGTCAGTTAAGTCGTAGTTACAAATTTAGCTCTTAGCTCTAGAACTAGCTTCATGGCAAACAGAGCTAGCCATATGGCTATCCGGAACGAAGTATACCGACCATGGTTAAATCCATAGCGTAACATTTCTTTCCCTGTGTGACCGTCACTGTGTTGCTCAGTGCTGCACTTGCTAATCGCTGTCGAGGTTTTCACACTGCGGGATCAATCACCAAGAATTTCAATCACACCAGAAGATTTGGGCACATCTGTGACAGCTAGCGGGGTGAAGAAATCGTGAGTGCACGCGGATTTGTTGCCAAGCAAAGGGCAGCAGGTGGTGTTTGAAGCGGGGTACAGTCATTCTCTAAAATTAGTCTACAACAGAGGAATCTGGGCTACATCCATGTTCATGCATTCAGCGTAAGTCCCAGTGCTCAATTATTGGGGCAAAAAGTTATTTTTAGCCTAATTTTCTAATTATCTGCTCAGACACTTGCATATTAATACAAATGGGATTCCAAGCACTATGTTATCACAGTCATTATGGAAATATGAAGGAACCCATTGTAGCATGTAAAGATCTCACAATACGGCTGTAGGCAATTATGAAATGAATCCACCCAAATAATTTAAGCTTTGCTCAGACCTGATTCAATTAGACTATTTATAGAACTTAATGGCTTAATTATTTTAGCGACAGAAACAGTTCCACGGTGTCACCACATAATGATTATAGACAGCAGTCCGGGGTGGACAACTGACGACGAAGAGTGCGATAAAAACCTTAATAGTTTGCTATATTGTATATTATCATTGTATAAGAAATGAATGATGGGTACTAGTAGTAAGGGTGTTACTGTTTATACAAGAGGTGTTCAAGTCAAAGTGGGACTTCTGATTGTGTAGGATAACGGAAAAAAAAGGAAAAAAAACATTTATGAGAATAAAAACTCTTTATTTCTTTATAAACTTATCCCAGTGTTTCACTAGTGCTCGGATACCGTCAAGGTAGGAAGTTTGTCTGAAACGCCGGCATCCCAGGAACCCCTGTAATGGCCCAAACAGGTGGCTTGCATCAGGACTGTACGGGGGATGCGACAATAACTTTATATAATAAGGTCCTGTAATGTGCAAATGGTGTAGTAGGTGAAAGATAGTTTATACAGTTCGTAAAAAACAGATGCATCTCTTCTGCAAGCTAGCGAAAAGTTATTTGTTGATTTTCTCATAACGATACTGTGATTGAAGTCTTCTGTAAATATCAATCACTTTTACATGTACCTTTTATTCATCAGAAGTCCCGGTTTTGACTCGAACACCCCTCGTAGCTGCTATGCCGTAAGTGATATATACATTTTTCTGGAGCATTCCAAAATATTTACATACAGCCATAGATAGATAAAAATCATGATTTTGAAAGAAAAAACAAAAAGTCTGGTATAATTGTGAAATTGTGTAACGCGTGCACACCATAACACAATGCTACATAGCCACTTAAACACTGGGGACCATCACATTGTTTTAATACTTTCCTATAACAGCGCACATTCAAGTGTTTTTATTACTTGTGATTTTGGCTAAAGTCATAAAGGCTGCATTTAAAAGGTTCCTACTAAAACGCTGAATTTCTTTTTTTTTTATTATTATTCAAAAAATATGCCTTTTTTCCTACTCATTTATTCATTTACTTACTTATTTGTTTTATATAAACTGATCAAACAAGATCGAAGGAAATGGAGGGAATGAAAGTGTAGAAATTACAGTTTGTAGAAGGTCAAATGCCGACAGCAGAAGCAGAATCTTATCGCGCCCACGCTGCCTGCTGTGACATGAACAGAGTTAATAGTGATCTGAACAGTGCTGATGATGACACTGACCTGAATGACTGCAAGACAGTCAGGATGTTCAGAGGAAAAATCCTGCAAAACGCTCTTCATGGTCTGAGTAGCCCCGATAATGGATGAAAATGACAGACAAAAGTGAAGCAGGAATTTATCAGAACTATAATCATATAATTCCATAGTACTGTGCAAAAGTCTTGAGCCCTCCTCATTTCTCCATATTAAATGAAATGAAATTAAATGATGTAGATTAAATGGAGAAAATTAGGAAATATGTTTACTGTGACAGGCTGCAAAGTGAAAAATAAAATTGTAAAAATACAATTTAAAAATAGTCAGCAGCAACCTTATTCCCCCTCTCGACTGCTCCAAACACTGAGCATTCAGCATCACCAGTACAGTGGAACCTTGGATTACGAGCATAATTCGTTCCGGAAGCAGGCTCGTATTCCAAAACACTCGTAAACCAAATAGAATTTTCCCATAAGAAATAATGAAAACTCTAATTATTCATTCTACAGCCCAAAACAATAAATACATGAAAATAATTAATACAATATATAAAGTAAAAATAAAACAAATCAACCTGCACTTAACATTTTAAAAAAGTTAAAATAAATAATGTGTGTGTGTGTGTGGAATTAGCCCCTCGCCTCGTCTTAAACAGTAAAACTCCTCCTCCCTCCCCACACCTCACTTTTTAAGTTTCACAACTAACATACACAATGCAAAGACTGTTTTAACGGGGAAAAAAAGAAATCTCTCTAATGATACTCGCGTGAGCATACTAACGGAATCACTGCTATAAAGTAAAAAATAAAAAATAACAAATGAACCAGCACCTTACCTTTGAAAAGAATCGTGACAGAGCTGAGTTTTCTGTGTAAATAAAGCGTGTGTGTGCAGCCGGGGAGAGTGTGTGTACGTGTGTCGTGTGTCAAATTACGCATGCGCACACAAAGTACACATGAGTAAAGTGTGTGTGTGTGTGTGTGTGTGTGTGTGTGTGTGTCGGTGTCAGTGTGTGTGGGGCACAGTGTCAAATTACGTGCGTGCACACACATAGGAGGGAGATGTTGATTATACCAGTAAGAGACGAGCACTGAGACCCAGCAGGGGAGATGATTACCCATAATTCCGCATCGCAAGAGAGAGAAAAATCATTGGCTCAGTTGTGATCACTTGCCGCTCGGTGTCAAAATAAGAGGCTCATACGTGGTACATGATACTTGGCACTCGTAAACTAAGACTTTCGCTCGGTTTCCAATTCAAAATTTATTAAAAATCTTTGCTCGGTTTGCGGAACACTCGTAAACCACGTTACTCACAATCCGAGGTTCCACTGTATACTAATGCCAAGGCTGGACACACATACGCCAGGAATGGGCTGCAAGGCCATCCGCAAGATGTTTGGTGAGAAGGAGGCAACTGTTGGAGCGAGTCCAAATTAACCACCTATCGCCCTCGGTGTGGAGCTCCATGCAAGATTTCTCTTGGGGTAAGTATAGTCATGAGAGAAATGATGGCTCAGTCCAGAATGATTAGGACCAAACAAACCGTTGGTAACGCAAGTTTGCCAATGAATAGAGAAGGACTGGGAGAAGGTGCTGTAGTCAGATGAGTGGTGGTCGACCTAAATTGAGCTCTTTGGCATCAACTCAACTCGCAGTGTTCGGAGGAAGAAAAATGTCGACCATCCCGAAAGTCATGCACAGATGAGGAAACAGCATGCTTTCTCTGCCAAAGGTGGCATTGGAGGGACAATGGATGGGGCCTTGTTTTTGTAAAATCTTGGTTGAGAACCTTCTGAAGATAGGTTGTGGATGGGTCTTCCAGAATGACAGTGACCCAAAACATACCGCCAAGGCAACATACTGTACTGTACCGCCATGGCTCAAGAAGGTCACGGAGTGGCCGAGCCATTCTCCAGACCTTAATCTTATAGAAAATTCATGAAGGAACTTTGAGTTGCCAAGCAACAGGCAAGAAATTTTAATGATTTTGAGAAGATCTGTAAAGAATAGTGGATCGAAATACCTAATGAGATGTGTACAAAACTGGTGGCCAACTACAAGTAACATCTTTCCTCTATTCTTGCCAACAGGGGTTCCTTCACCAAGTACTATGTCACGTTTTGCTTGGGGATCAAATTCGTATTTTACTCACTGATATGCAATTCAATTTATAACCAGTGTATACAGTAATAAGTTTTTTTTTTTCTTGCTTAGGATTTTTGGGTGATATTCTGTCTCTATCCTTTAAAATAAACCTAGGATAAAAAGTACAGACCCTTCATTTCATTGTAAGTGGGCAAATGTACAAAATCTGCAGGGGATCAATTAATTATTTCCCTCCACGGTATAGTGAGAAACAATTAAGCTCCAGTCTGTTTCATGAAGACTTTGAGCATGATGGAAAACCTTTGACGGTTTGACTAATTCACTCAAATCCTCAAGCACGAGTCAAGTGAACATTTATTTATTATTATTATTTTTTTTTAATTGCATTGTTGTGACAAGTCGGTGTCACAACAGTGTATAATTGTATACGTAATCTTGTCAAATTCAGTCAATTCAAGTCCTTTAGTGCTTAATGCAGCTGATGAAATTAGGGTTTTTATTTGCCTTATCCTAATACTGTACATGCGCCCTACATGGGATTTCGCTTTGAATTACGCATTTCTACAGTACATGGAGAGGATCTGGTAACTGAAGCAGCCCTTCAAATTAACCACACGGAGATAAAAGACTGTCAGCGGTAATTAATTGCGGTGATAAGATCCTATCGTTCTATGTTATAGAGCTGTTTTATCTCCTCTCTCTCTCTCTATCTCATCTGACCTTCATGTGTCGAAAAAGAAATCAAACTCATTTTCAACAGAGACTTTGTCGTCTGCAAGGGGAAGAAATTATACCTTTTTTTTTTAAGAAAAGAAAAAAAATCAGATTGTCAGAAGCTGTGCTTTTTTTTTCTTTCTTTCTTTTTTTTGTTTCATTCCCCCAGACACTCCGTATTATTTCCTTTGTGTTTTAAGGGGCATTTGTGTGGCAGCCGCTCGCAGTGTGGTGAATAGTAAACACTAGCTCTGAAATGGATGACTTTATTGTGGCTGTCCGTTCACACTGAGGGAGAAACGAGCGCTGACACAGAATGCAGATCAATACATTTAGCAGGGCAGCGGCTCCTCAGATGCTATAGTTCAGCTAGTTTTACGCCTCGGTAAAGCTGACGAGATATTAAATACATTTTTATGTTCGGCCCCTGGGCACGAATTATCCATGTAAAAAAAAAAAAAGCATGTATTATCAAGAGTCTTGGTGTTATAATGGATAATGCTTGAACAATCTCTTTAATATTCGCCAAAGGTGGGAAATTACACAATTCAAAGGAGGTCAGTTGTTAAATCATTTAGAACTGATAGACTTAAACAGAGTCCCAGAGTTTTTTTATTTTTATTTTTTTAAGACTGCTTTTTAAAATGTTATTTTTGGTGCTACTCAGGTCAAAAGGTTTTCATACTCACTCACTCATTGCCTATACTGTTTCATCTTGTATACAGGAACCCTGGATCGGGTGACAATCCATCGCAGTTTGGGAACACCAATTAGCCAATCACGCATGTCTTTGGACGGTGGAAGGAAACCCACCAAGCACAGGGAGAACATGCATGAACCTCCTTGCACACAAACCCCGACCTTGGAGTTGCAAGGCAACAGTGCTAACCACTAAGCCACCATCCATCTGTCTAGGAACCTCTGTAGTATAACCCTGGGACAATGGAGGCCGATGATAATCGTTGCATTTACTTCTATTTTGTATGACCATGGTAGGACCTCTGCTTAACATCCAAACACACATTCACACACTGCGGGCAATTTGGGAACACCAATTAGCCTAACCTGCATGTCTTTTGGACTGTGGGAGGAAACCGGAGTACGTGGAGGAAACCTACCAAGCACGGAGAGAACATGCAAACTCCTTGCACCATGTAAGACCAAAAGCGGAAATCGAACCGAGGACCTGGAGGTGCAAGGCAACGGTGTTAACCACTAACCACTGTGCTGCCCAAAAGTTCTCCAAATGTGCCCACTGGTGTCCTTTGTACTGTATATTCCTGTGTATAGTCTTTAATTAATGCACTGTGCAAAATTCCTGACTAGTTTCACCTCCTGCAACTTTAAAAGCTAAAGCTGTCAAGATGTCTTGTACAGTTCTCTGCATATAGTATTGTGCACAGTCTTGACCCCCCCCCCCCCGATTTCTTCATATTTTGCTTCCAAAGAGCCAGACCTTTCTGTATCTCTCGTTTTCAGTCCAGTCCCTGTACATGAGCAGTGTTTTTTGTTTGTTTGTTTGTTTGTTTGTTTTGCCACACAGTGACCTATGAATCATTCAGTCATAAAAACAAACAAACAAACAAACAAACAAAAAAACATCTAACTCAAGGCACTCAAGGTAAGAAACAGGGGCAGATGATGAGGTCGGTGATTTTTTTGTTCGGTCGGTGATTAGTATATTGGTGATGCTGAATAATGAGTGGTTGGAACAGACAAGGGGGGAAATGAGGTCGCTGCTGAGGCTGTTATAGAAAAAAGTGTATCTTTAGGGACACGTCATAGTAAAACATTTGTTCCCATTTCTTTAATGCAATCTGCACTTTTTAATTCGTTATAAAGAAATGAGGGGCGACACGAGGGCGGCCAGCCTTGGCAAGCAGTGTGATCCTTAACAATCAGTACAAAATAAAATAGAAATCCTAAAATGTTAATACCCATTTTTGACCATTAAATGATCATCTGTACGCATTGCAAGAAAACATACCAAATGCCTGTCCACATTTTATTGTCTTTGTGCTTTAGATGAGCGAAAATCATTCAAGGTTCAGCTAAATGAAACTCGTCGGGGTCGGATAAGAGACTTTTTGGGGTTGATGAACCCCTTGCAACATTCACGAAGCAGCCATAAAAAATAAACCACCTTCAGCTTTTTCATTCCCCTTGAATTCCTCCATCTATGCGAGCGCAGACAGGAACAAACTCTTCTCCCTGCGACTCCGTATCCCCCGCCCATCCGCGAAGTTTTTCCTTTTTAGCATGTTGAAAGCACGACGCGTGTTTACTCTGCCTTCACCTCCCTAATGGAGGCCACGTCCAGTTCATGTTGTCCTGCCTGACTGGGTCGGTAATGGCTTCCTCTTTGAAAGAATTCTAAGAAAGAAAAGAAACGGGAAAGAGGCCGAGAGAAAAGAAGAATCGATGCTCTTTACTCTCCTAGGTGACACGCTCGCCGAGGGGTTCGTCTCTTTAGGGTTTCACCTCTTTGATGGTGTGCTTCATTCGGAATATGAGGAGAAAAGAACTGAAACAGCAGGAGCACAGCCGTCCTATAATGAACTGTCTTTGCCACATGTACAGCTAACAGCGGTAACGGATGAGGTTGTGCCCTGAGCCCATAAAAAAGATTAAACAGGATGTTGGTGAATGGCTGCTCAGCTCGGCACCCTAATACAACACCTTGCAGAGAGGGAAGTACATCTAAGTGTACTTGTGATTGATCTGCAGAAACTATTTACAGCTATCTAATTTTAAGACTATACCAACAACAACAAATAAAAATGTCAGCGCTAACGTATAGGACTCGTATTGCCTTTGCTTTAAATTACCACACTTACATGGCTAAAATTACTTTCTACTATGCAATGATGGTTTACGTATTAGTCAGTTATTCTAATCAAGGTATTCTGGGGGTGGGGCAACCCACCAACGACGGGGCTCAAACCTGGATCCGCAGAAAATCAACAACCTAGAGCCTGAGCCGCCACTGCCACATCTTAGATTTATTGTATTCTTGTAAAAAATAGTTCCCCTTAAAGGTGGCTTGAGCACACAACTTTAGTTTTATCCAAACTTCCATCTAGAAGCTTTTGATAATGAAACTTGCAATTCATCGGGTAACCGCATGGTGATTATGGAAAGCCATTGCGGTCAAACTTGGTCATATCATTTAATTTATGTTTTAAAAAAAAAGAGCAATGCATTAAAATTTCTAGAGGAGGCACGGTGGTGTAGTGGTTAGCGCTGTCGCCTTGCACCGCCAGGCTCGATTCCCGTCACTGTGTGCATGGAGTTTGCATCTTCTCCCCGTGCTTGGTGGGTTTCCTCCCACAGTCCAAAGACATGTAGGTTAGGCTAATTGGCGTTCCCAAATTGCCCGTAGTGTGTGTGTGTGTGTGTGTGTGCCCTGTGATGGATTGGCACCCTGTCCAGGGCGTACCCTGCCATGTGCCCTAAGTCTCCTGGGATAGGCCCCAGGCCCCCCGTGACCCTGAATACAGGATTAAGCGTATAGATGATGAGTCAGTGAGTAAAATTTCTAGGTTAAAGTGTTAATATTGACAAGCTTGCATTTAAGATGGATAAAATCATGGGATATAAAATACAGACTGACAAAACAGATCTCTTTTATTTCTTCTCAGTTTCTGTCCATTCGCAACCATGTTATCTGAAATCGATCAGCACTTCAAGACTTTTAAGTCCACCAACCAATAAGTACATGAATAAAAGGCATGTTTCTTAATATATTTGTGTCATTTATAATATACATGTTCATTTACATAAGACTTATAAACTACACTTACCAGAATGGAAATGTTATCAAGTTGTATTTTTAATTTGAATTTTAGCAGAAATCTTTGTTTTTAGATGACATGCATATTTTTGTTTATTTTACATATTCATTTCTATAATTACTTAGAAAGTTATTACAAAGAAATGTTGTTAAAAATGTTACTAACCTTTTGGAATTATGAAAGATTTTATGGTGAAAAATTACCAACACCCTTATAGTGTTATTTGTGATTAAACAACACCAACCACAACATCAACACCAACATCAGGTGACCTGAACAACATGGATCACTAATTATATACCAGTAATCTGGTGATCGTGGGAACCAAGGATCCCCCCCCCCCCCATGCCCATGGGGACCAGAGGCCAGCCCAACTGTTTGTTTGAAATTATTTTTCAATATTTGCTTTAATTTCATTCATTTGATCTCATTTCATATATTTCATAGATATAAGCAATAAATAAATAAACAAAGCTAAGATTGGCTTTGATGTGTGTTTTAAGCTAATTAATCTATAGCGCCCTGCCCTGACTCATCTAAACATGTTTAATTTAATAGAACATTGTCTAAAATTATGCATCACATTTTATGGAACGCCGCTTGAAATTTTTGTAACCTTCTCAGAACCATCTCGAATATTTTATGTTCTCTATTAGCTAATAAGCTACTGTTGACCTTTCTTTATATCAGATTTTCTCAGTTACTCTTGACTTGTCAACACATCAACAAATCTCATTCTGGATCAGAAGGGCAGAGTCAGAGAACTGGGAGTCACTATCGACCGTTAATTCGCTCTCAACCCGCTATACGTTCTCGTAACGGCGTACAGCATCCTGTCTAATGCAAGATTGAATGCCCTTCCCGAGCAAGACGCGGGCAGTAATTGGACGACTGCTAACAATGTCACATTCTGGGCAGAGATTCAACGGGGTTCATCCTGTCAGTGTGTACAAGTCAACGTAATTACGGCTATGATCAATTGCTTAGGGAAGTGTCACTGTGTCGAGGCTTTGTGATGAAGCTAACGGCATGTTTGGTTCAATCCTTACATGCATGTCGTTATTGAGCGTAGGCTTGGAGATGAGATTAGTGTCATCCATAAAAGCGCATTAACTCATTCAGTAGAGACAGTTATTAGACAGGTTCACTGGTCATGGTGCCATTTAGCTTTTGTATATCTTTTTGTATATCATAGTAAATCTATAATGACTTTTATGACAAGGTTTCTTTGCTTGGACAAGATGCATTTTAGCACAGCATTAAACTTTCACTAACTCGCTCAACGGCTATACCGCTTTATAGTGTATACAGGATGATGGAGGGCCTGGAGCCTATCCCAGGCACGAGGCAGGGTCCATGCTGGATGAGGTGCTACTCCACCAGTAATCCTAATTTGCATCTCTGTGGACTGTGGGAGGAAACTGGAGTACTTGGAGGAAACCCACCAAAGCACACGGAAAACATGCAAACTCCATGCACACAGTCCCCGAGGTGGACCTGGACCCTGAAGGTGCAAGGCGATAATGACAACCACTAAGCCACCATGCCACCCTAGAATTAAACATAGGAATTATTATTTTTTTATTCTAAAATAAAATGATAATAAAAACGTCAAAGTCATTCCATTGTTGAAAATAAAGAATTTTTTCCTCTTCTCAGGATTTCCAGGACATTTGATGATCCAATTTTGTGTCAAACACATGACTTGTATATGAAACATTTTACAGCAGTGAATGTGTTCAGGTAACAGGTTTGAGTAAATGTACTGTAGGTTGACCTTAGAAAATTATTTTTCAAGCATGAAATTTAAAATGGATTCATTCAGTAATGCAAAAATATTTTAAGGTCTTTTAATTATTAGATTTCAAGGTAAATTGAAGTTATAATGAGCCGGGAAAGCAAAATGCTGTAAATGTTTAATTAACATTTAAAGGTATTTAAAAACATACCAGTTATTCAAAGTTTTTTTTTTTTTTTAGTTATTTTTTTAATTAATGTGCTGCTCTGCTGAAAGTCATTTTGGCTTTGTTTAAAAAGTTTAAAATGTTATCTTTATTTTTGCATACATAATTGTAAATTGTAAACGGCTTCTGCATTGCAGACCCAAAGTAAACTTTACAAGACAGTTTGCTTGTTTCACACTGAGGACTTGGAGACGGTTGAATGGAAGGATATACTGTACTGTCGCTGCCTAATTAAGGGGACTTTCTGGAATCGCTATCAAAACAGGCAAAGCGGTCGATAACACGAGCGGACGGGGTTATCGCAGGTAAATCCATAGTAGCGAATAAGGAAAACAGGCTAATGAGGTTAACAAGCTGATTACAGTGACAGAGAGAGAAAAAAATGGAGTAACCGAGACATACGAGTGTGTAAATGTCTGGCAAGCTTTTTTTTTTTATGTCAGTGGCAATAAAACTGTCCCTGCTGAAATGGAAACATTATTTAACCACCACTCAGACTGTTTGAAGGCATCTGAGAGCTGATTTTGCAGAAGTGCAAACTGAAAATACAGCGTTTTTACTCACTTTGCAGTTATTATTAGCATTAACATTATTTCAAAATTTTTGCATTTTAAAATTCCTTTGCATTTTAAATTTCGCATTTAATATGTCTGTTTTGAGCGGCAAATTTGTCATTCACTTATGAAAATAGTGCATAGTGCAAGTGGAAAACATTACTAGAGTGACATAGGGGAGAGGGGCGGGGCTTCAAGGGAGTGTCACTTAATTTGATTGACCACACAATGTGGTGGTCAGTTTATGTGTGAAAATGATTCCTCATGCTCCCAGAACCACTCGTTCACAATTTGAGCCCTTGAATATATCCCATGCCCTCGGGGAAGTATGATGCTGCCTCTAATAAATGTTCTCCCAACAAGGAACATCTACCAGCTTAGGGCAAACCACTCTCGGGAGCCATCCCAGGATGACCAAAGAATGCCTCTGAGACATAAAGTAATGTAAAACAGATGTGGATAACTAAGCAAAAATGGTTATAACGGAACTAAAATGAGAACGAGGGCCTGTGTACCCAACATCCTCTAATCTAACGTTACTTTCACGGTTCAACACTCCCTATATGGACAGAAAAGTATTTGGCCAAACCTGCAATGACAGTATATCCAAATAGATATACAGTAGGTACATCAATATGGAGTTGGTCCCCTTTCTGCAGCTATACCAGTTTCCACTCTTCTTGGAAGGCTGTCCACAGGATGTTGGAGTATTTCGTGCTCATTCATTCTGTAGACCATTTATAAGGTCAGGCACTGATGTTGGATGAGAAGACATTGTTGCAGGCAAGGCATTGTCCAAGATATCTTCGTCCAAGATTTCCCTTCAAGGTGCCTGACCTGAAACACCTGAATTTATAATTAATTAACAGTTTGCTCAAATACTTCTGTCCATATAGTGTATATATGGTTTTAACTGTATTAATGCTTTTTAATGCGACTCCATAAAGCAATTAAGTTATCTCTTAAGGTAATCAAGGTTCTTTCCCCCACTGCATTTTATTTTATTTTTTTTGCAATGTTAACAGTTTAGCACTATCCTCCCAGGATTTAATATTCTGAAGCCAATTCCAGGAAGTTTATGGTTTTCTTGGCTGGATGCAGGACAATAACTAGACCCTTCTTTTTTTGGAGGGAATTGTTGGGTTTACATCTGCCGTATACATTTATTTTCTATGGGAATATAAACTACTAAATGAATTCCTTACATTTCTACAATTCTAGCATGATCATCAGGTTGCTAACTTTGACAGATCCCTTACATTATGGATTAGCATTGCGTTATCCAGAAACCTGCAGTGAGCTACAGTATATCTGTTCATCCTTCTCAATGTTTTAAAAATAATAATAATAATAATAAAATCAGCACTTACTTAGTAAAGCTTCCTGCTAATTGGGGTTTATAGTTTTTGTCAGTTTCTACCTTGAAACAAAAATGTTGAGAACAACCTGTTCTCAGTGCAGTGGTACCCGGAAGGGGTAATTGTTCTTACTGTTAAGCGACACGATACCCATAATGAGCAGGTAAAAATGACAAAGATACTTTTGAAGGTACAGTACATTTCCACTGCTTGTACTTTACGGTATTATTTCCAGCTTATGCTGGTACAGGAGTTGGAGTTTAGTACAGCAAAAGCAGGTTGTCTAAGTAGGGGTGTATTGATCAGCTTAGAAATGTTAGCTGTTATATCACATTAATGTGTACCTGCAGTTGGACTGGTGGTGCAGTGCTGCTAGAGTTTAGCATTCCCACAAAAACATGCCCCTGGCTTCACTAAGTTGCATCAGATGTGAAGGCCTTCAGGTGCAACACAACTGTGACAAGGTTAAGGAAAGAAATGGTAACAGGGAATTTGGTTCTGGGTGTTGTGGACTTTGGCGCAATATAAACAACATACAGTACAGGCGCAATGACGACCACTTACATAAAGTGTGAGTCCTTATGATGGTAATGTGCATTGCATATGCAGATTGTCAAACATGAGAATTTGTACAAGCCAGCATTTGTAGATCTGAAGCATGGTCTGATAGTGTCTGAAAAAACAAGATGATGTTAATATGATGCTAGACAACTATTTATGAGGATGAGTGTGGGGAAAGAGGGATTCTGTAGTATCTGGCAAAAAAAGCAGAGATGAAAATGGTTGTGTCCAAGGTTTGAGGAATCCATAATTATTTTCTATTTCCTAGATCTTGAAGGGGTCATGCCATAGAGGTTGGGGATAAAAGCGCATTTTTTTTCTGCTGGTCTTAAATTTTGTTGCAGTTGTTTCCTAATGTATATTGTTTTTGGCTGCTCCAGACCAGACCAGGATGGATGTGCACAAGATGAATTCAATGACTGCAGTGTACTACTGGACCAACAGCTCCTGTGGCAGACCATACTTACCCAGGTGCTGGAGAAAATATTGTTGTTGGTCTCCCACTTCAGATCTCAGGCTGCAGAAACTTAGTTTAGGTCCCCAAACAAGAAACAGCTGTTGGATATTGTGAAGAGAAGCAGTGCTGAGGAATGTCCACTGTCATCTCCACAGACCTGAGCACGTTCAGGTTGTTTTGACTGCAGTAGAGCACCAGCTGCTCAACCTCCCACTGATATGCAGACCTGTCACTAACTTGGATGTGTCTGATTATCACAGTTTTGTCTTCAGGAGTTTAACAACTCGGTCCTTGGAGGTACCGTCATTAGTGAGAGTTTGAAAAGTTTGCAGGAGGAAATTTCTGGAAAGAAGGTTTAAAACACCAATCTGAAGCCCCTTACACCTGCAGGGGGGGGTCTAGCAGGTGTAAGGCTCTTCGGGGGGCCAACAACAGTCAATTAAAGGACTTCATGACTACAGATATAAGAGTGACAAGTAAAGACTGGAGCCACTTGATTCCCTGTTTGGGCCAGGTGTTTCCTCTGGAAAAGACATCCTTTTTACAGTATATACATCTTTGGTGCAGGGTGGGAGTTTGTGGTGGTTGCCGGAATTACGATTTGGCAGTGGTATGGGTGAAAAGTAGGCCGGCATGGATTGGCACTGCATATCAATACCAGTGCCAGTGGTATTATGCAATTCCAGAAAGGAAGGGAGTGGAGCTCCCTGCCAAAACCCACGTTCAAAACACACTTTGAGCAAGAAACCACATCTAATAACATTAGAACATGTCATCTTAAACAACACTTTGTCTTCTTAGTAATTGCCTCCAAAGGCCCCTGATCAAGGGCACTACTTGGTGTAAAACAAGGGATTGTACACCCTTCATAGCGCACTATTATAAAGAAGAATAAATGCAAAAATAAAGTTAATGCTGTAAGTTTCAGTAAGTATCAGGACTTTCCACCACGTCCATGGTTAACCTTCTCAACTTTTGACTAAATGGTACCGCTACAGTAAGAATTTAAAAGTACTTTCACTCCTGGGCAGGTGTCATTTGGTTGGAGGAAGGGAGAAGTGAAAACCTGTCCCTCTCAAACTTGAAAAAGACATTCAGGTCGACAGTGAGAAAACTCTTTGAGGTTCAGGCCGCACCATTAACTTAACATCTGTATGCTAACCATGACTGATGCAGAAGTAAATTCAACTGCCGTTTGTTTTCCCTCATCGCTCAGTTACATCATCCGCTAAGACGAGGAGGAAGCCTGTAAGATATGGACTCCCTGTGCCAGTGATTTCAGTGAAATACATGTTCATCTCATTAAAGGGAAGCAGTTTATCTACAGTATATGATCAAATATCTACATCAAATAATTATCTGTTAAGCAAGCTATTCTTAAACTTACAAAGGCTGTGGCCCAATTCAAAAATTTCAAATCTCCTGCGTTTATTCGCATTTCGGATCAGCACAGAAGGCACATCGAAAAGATTTCTCTAAAACGATATACTTATAATTTCATAAACAGGAAAATTCTTTGTACATGGGCCTACGGCAAGGCAGCGCGATATGGTTATAATCCGTCAGCACACACATAATGTGGAAAGCAACAAATGGTCAGTTTTTTAGCCTGTATTCTGACTTTTTGACACTGGATAATAAAAAATGTTGATCTCTCTAAACAGCTTTCCTTTTGCCATTATTATGATGATGAATTGTTGTTAATGATGACATGTATCATACATTCTGGTTTAAATATAGGTCAGATAAATGCAAAATAACATGGAATTTAAATCCTACAACTTGGGTTTATTAGTTCTAATGACTTACATTATGAATGTCATAATTTTGTGGTCATAAATATTTAATAGTAAATTTAAATTTATTCCTCAAAGTAAAAAGTAGAAAGTAACAGTTTGTAGAAATAGTTAAAGCTGATCAGAAACTGGAGCATAACTGCTCATAACTTGACTCCTACTCAACATTTTAATTGATGCAGTTTTAACTTCAGGCAAATACCTCAAGGACTGGCGGAGTTTCATTCAATTCTGTCTGGGCAGTTTTGCGTGATGTTGTGACTAAAAAGTGGACTGATGTACAGACAAAACCTTTTTTTATTTTTATTTTTTTATTTTACAGTATATACTGTAGATAATTTCTTGCAGCTCACCTGCAGTACCATCACAGCCCACCAGGGGAAAGGTTCTTCTCTACTGAAGATAATCTGGTTTAAATATTCAAACCCAGAGAGAAAAACAAAACAAAACAAAAAAAAAAAAACAAAAAGAGCTGTACCATCTGCGGCATCATCTTCGAACTCCTGCTATCCGCAGTCCGTCATTCATGAACAAGTAAATAAATCAATATAACCATAAATCAATGAATGAAGCTCTTTTGCCAAAGATCTTTCATTAATAATTGGAATTGGCAATTTAGCATGACAAGACACTAGAGAGAACACCTCACAGCTAATTTAGGGGGGAAAAAATCACAATAAATCTTTTGCTAAGAAGCTAAGAGCTCAATGCAATCACAATAACGGCATTGTTTCAGGCGGAATTTGTTATGGCTAGCATAAACCTTCATAACAATAACCCTTCACTTGACTTGCAAATTAGGATTCATTGGCTTGAGGCAAGACGGAGGCGAAAGCCCGAGTCTGCATTTTTATCCCATTTGCTTTTTAAATGTTTAATAACCGTAGGTCCAATTCCACGCAGTACTTATTTAGAGCTTTCAGACTTTTTTTGCATTTTGGGTCAAGGCTATGCTATGGCGAGACAGGATATATATATATATATATATATAGCCTAAGAACTCTTATAAGGCGCAGATGAAAACCATGAAGGAGCCGCTACAGGATGCAGATTTAATGTTCCTTATATGGAGTGCCTTATAACAAGAGCAGTGTCATCATCATCGCTTGGTCACCCTGCTTGCTTCATTTCTCTCTTCTTTTTTTTTTCACGACAGCGAAATGGATTTTAGGTTTTAAATGATGCTGTTTGTCATTAATGTGCACTCAGGCTCTAGCTCATTTTCCTCTCGTTACTCGTCCACGTTTCTCTCGTGCCCAGATGGCGGCTCCGTGTGAAATTTAACTGATTATCCGCATGTAAATAATTCAGCTCTCGCCTCCCTCCCTCCCTCCCTCCACCCCCATCGGATTCTACTCAATCTCCGAGCTGGCCTGGGTTTTACCCCTCAACCAAAAGTTCGTTTTAGCGCGCTGCATGTTTGCCGCACACTCCACGAGAAATGCTCCTGTTTAAATTATTTACATATTCATAGAGGTCATTTTTTTGGGGGACGGGGTAATTAAACTCTCATGTTTTCAGGTTGTGTGATAAATATTTAGAGGGCCACATGCTTCATCGGGCCGGCCTCCGGGCTGTTGAGATAGCTTTGACCATCATGGTAAATTATTGCGCAGCTCAGCCTTTCCAAATGAATGAATCATTTCAGCGGAGAATAGGGGAGTTTTCAAAGCACGTCGCCCGAGTGGAAAAATGAGCCGAATAATGGTCATGACAGAAAATTGAAATGATCTGGAGAAAGAAACACGTGCTGTTATGCTTCACTTGCCATACCTTATATTCCTCATGCATTATTTTTATAGCAGGTAAAGTTGTATAAACTACTGTACATTTACATCTGCAAACACATGTCATGGATGGATGGATGGATGGATGGATGGATGGATGGATGGATTTCATATGTTAAGACTTGCATCACACTATTGCAGAGTTCTCAGCTAGACTTTAGTTAAAGGTGTAGAAGAGGCAGCGTTTGTCCTTTTTTTTAATTTTTTTTTTACTTTTGACTCCTCCCCTTTGGCTCAGAAAACATAGCTTGCATTTCTACACCTGATTACTGTATATCCCAGATAGGATCTCAATTCTTATACAAACATGTCATCATCTCATCGTCTATACTACTTTATCCTGTATTCAGGGTTGCAGTGGGCCAGGAGCCTATCTCAGGATACTTAGGGCATGAGATGGGGTGCCAATCCATCACGGGGCACACATGCATACTGTATACACACCCACATGCTTATTTACACACGGGCAATTTGGGAACACCATTGACCCTAATCTGCATGTCCAGAGTACCTGGAGGAAAGGCACCAAGCATAGGGAGAACATGGGATGGATAAATGTTTTTAATTTCCACTCAAAGAAAATGTACATAATTTAGTAGATGATGGATCAATTAACTTTTATTTCACGCAACACCAGATTATTAAACATATTTTCAGGTTTGAGGATTTACACATCAAAGAAGCAAACAAACGTAAGCTTAGAAAAAGAGGAGAGATATCCTATTCATCTTTTTTCTTTCTTATTTTAGGTTTTTTTTTATTTTTTTTAATTCTACAACTCAACCTTGGAGTGCACGCTGAGGCAGAGATTGGATCTGAAGCCCGATAAACGTAAAAGAACGGCACATCCGTGACCGCGCACGGGAGAAGCACAAGAAGAATGCCTTTTTCCGTTCAAGGACGATGGAGTGATAGAAGCGAGGTGACAATTCCTTTTCAAAGCGAGCTGCTCCTCCTCAAGGGAAAGAGAGTCACCCTTAAGGAGAATTGGGCAAACACAGTGTTGATTGGATTTGGATCTTAAGCAATGAATCAGAGGCATGTTGATGATGGAATGCTCTAAAATGAAGAAGAGCTGAAGTGGAAATAAATGCACGCGATGTGAGAGAGGATTAGTTCCAGCCGTTCCCCTGACGGCCTAAAATACGGCGTACTAACATGAGTACACATCATTCCGAAAAATGTAGAGGAATATGTATTAAAAAAAACACATGCAAATAGATCATTTGCCAGTAAATCCAGTACCACAAAAACTGGCGCGTGACTTTTGTATGTTGCATGGAGTTAAATTTCCGTTGGGAAACTTTCTCGACATCTGCATCACGCAAATTAAACAAAACAAAACAAACAACAACAAAAACAAAAAAAACGAAGGAGGCGGCTGAATTTACTGAAATTGGATTAAGAATTGTCCAATGCATTATTAATTAATATATAATGCTTTAGGTTTGCTGGGAGATCATAAAGATTGGACATTGGAGCAATGGAAAACCGTCATGTGGTCTGATGAATTGCTGATCAGATTGAGAGATGGGCGTGTCAGGGTAAGAATGGAAGCTCATGAAGCGGTGCAGCCATCATGCAAAGGTTTCATTGTACAAGCTTTTGGAAACCGTGTTATGACCTGAGGTTGCTTCAGCAACAATATTTGGCAATAAAATGAAGTCAGCTGTTGACCTGAATGGCCAGGTTTATCACATTCTTTATACAGTTTATACTTTTTCTTTTCCTAGTTTATATATATATATATAGTACAGACCAAAAGTTTGGACACCCCTTCTCATTCAGCGAGTTTTCTTTCTCGTGTTCTTTCTTGTGTTCTTTAGCCCAAACGCGTCTCTTCTGCTTGTTGTCTGTCCTTAGCAGTGGTTTCCTAGCAGATCTTCTACCATGAAGGCCTGATTCACACAGTCTCCTCTTAACAGTTGTTCTAGAGACGTGTCTGCTGCTAGAACTCTGTGTGCCATTGACCTGCTCTCTGATCTGAGCTGCTGTTGACCTGCGATTTCTGAGGCTGGTGACTCGGATGAACTTATCCTCCGCAGCAGAGGCGACTCTCGGTCTTCCTTTCCTGGGCCGGTCCGCATGTCAGCCAGTTTCTTTGTAGCGCTTGATGGTTTTTGTGACTGCACTTGGGGACACTTTCAGTCTGAAAGTTTTCCCAATTTTTCGGACTGACTGACCTTCATTTCTTAAAGTAATGATGCCACTCGTTCTTCTTCACTTAGCTGCTTTTTTCTTGCCATAATACAAATTCAACCTCTGTGAATGAGAAGGTGCGTCCAAACTTTTGGTCGGTACTGTATATATAATTCTTTTTTATTATTTTTTTTTACATATTTCTTCTTTCTACTTTATTTTATTTTATTGTTACAAATTAGTATATATTTACGTTCTGTTCTATTGGCATTTTGCCTCTCTTATTTATTCATTTGTGTATTTATTTATTTATTTATTTATTTATTTATTTATTTTAGGTCACAAACAACCGTAACCCATTTCACTGCATTTCTTACTGCGTATGTGTGTATGTGATGAATAAAAATTAGATTTTCATTTGAATTCCCTGATGGTTCCAGGTGCGGAATCATTTCCACACATGAATTGGCCACCACACGTGTGCTGTAATCAGGGTGAGCAAATTAAATACTAATATATATATATATATATATATAGAGTGTGTGACTTGTATTTTGTAATTATGCATTTCTTTTTCATCTGTTCCACCCATTAACAGCCTGTCTGACTTCGGAGCAGAGCCATGAAGCATCTTTCCCTGATACACCGTAGCTTTCCGTGTCGGTCCTGCCAAGCTGAAAAAGCCATTAATGTCTTCGCTTGCAGAAACATGAGCTGTAAATTAAGACATAATGTGCTGTTTATCAGGGCTGCTTTGCTATACAAGGATTTAATAGGTATCTCTGCTGCTGCTCAATGCTGAGGAGGGGCCTGTTTAGTTCATAGAATCTTTTTTATTTTATTTAAAATTTACAATGCTCCTAGTTACAGCTTATATCTCGTTATGTTTATTTATAGTCCTGCAAGCATTCCTGACCATCTTAATGAGTGAATAATAGACTATATATTTTTAAAAGCCTGATTAAAACCTTACTCGGAGCTGTAGCGGCTCCAGCTGACTCGTAACCAGCTTCTGATTTTTTTTTTCTTTTTGGTTTTCATGCTATTGTTTTGATGGTGACTGATTGTGTCTACAGTTCCCACAGACAGATGCTTCTCTTCCGCAAGTTGGCAGAAAATTATCTATCGATTTTCAAAAATCAGGTATTCTACTCACTGAATGTTCTCGGGACAGACTGCAGTGAGCTCAGATCCACCTCGGCTGGGATCATCATTCACGGACGTACAGCCGTCTTTAAAACTTTTACTCCATTCAAATGTTTTAAGCGTCTCATCACCACACTGGCTTCTGTAAAGTCTCGGTTTGACTTGAACGCCAAACAAGCACGTTGATATAAGTAGATGGTTTACTCTGTGTTTACACCTTCGTATGATGTTCATATGGCGGCACATTGGCGTAGTGGTTAGCGTTGTCACCTTGCATCTCCATGGGCCAGGTTCGAATCCCGTCTTGAGGTCTGTGGAGTTTGTACTGTATGTTCCCCTTGTGCTTGGTGGGTACCCTGTGGTTACCCCGGTTTCCTCCTACAGGCCAAAGAAATGCAGATTAGGCTAATTTGTGTTCCCAAATTGCCTCTAGTGTGTGTTGACCCAAGGTCCTACCATGGTCGTGAAATCATCATTGGCCTCTACAGACTACAGAGGGTCCTACTGTGGATTGATGAATGGATGGATGATGCTTCAATCAGGAATGTTGGGAACAATCCCTTTATAAGATTTCTTCACATATTCCAACATAGCTGGGGTCATAGTGTGGGGTCAGCCATGATGCAGTTAAAGACCTTCCTCAAGGGCCCAACAATGGCAACCCGGTGGAGTTGGGGCTTAAACCGCCAACCTTCCGATCGGTTACTCATTGTCTTAACCCCTTGAGCCAAGGTAAGGCTTAGAACGTATCAGGTTTAGAAATAAAACCGACTGCCCAATGTCATGTTCGAGTCTTATGTTCCTGAACACCCTGCACATAACCTGCTCTGCGATATCATTTCTCAGCACTTCAACACATAAAACAGTCTTTAATATTCCTCAAAGTATGTACACAGGGATATGCAAAAGCCCACATCAATTAGCTCCAAATTCTCTGCCTCAGCTTCATCAGCCCTCGCTGACTTCAGCGCATGTGTGCTTAGCATCAAATACGAGCGCTGGGTGTAATCCTACCACAGAATTTAATTTTTAGTCTGTACTCTCAAATTAAATCATTTAACTCCCACTGGCTAATCACGGTGCAGGGAAGATCTGCATGCTAATGGTGCAGACATGTGTGCTGCCGATAGGACACGCTAGCTGCTAATGCGCGAGGCGTAGCGGCTCAGGCAGCTGGACAGCTGATTCCTGAAGTGAGGTGGAATATACTGTATACTGACAGATCATTTGGGCACAAATTATTCGGCCGGGTAATAAAGGTATAACATGTGGAAAATGGAGCGATCATGTGTTTGCAGATTTATGTTTGGCCTGATGGAGTGATTCTTCTTTTCATTCTTCTCCTTTTTAAAAAAAAAAAAAAAAAAAAAGGTTCTAAAAAATCTGACAAAAAAATCACTATAAAAATCTTCTTTCGGCTGCTCGTCAAAGGAACTTGGAGCAGATTTTACACCGAATCCCCGACCTGACGCAACGCTCCCATTTTATTCGGGCTTGGGACTGGTGCTGCATGCAGTGGTTGGCTAGTACGGGGTGTGGCGACCCACTGACACCAGGGCTTGAACCGATATCCTTAGATCCCCAAAACAACAACCTAGAGCCTAGAACCTAGAACCTCCTGAGCCACCACTCCGCTTGTTAAAGGACATTATAATAATGTGATTTTCTTCCCTCATAATTCCATGTTCTCTACAACTCTATTTCTATTCTAACCCACCCTTGCCTGCGTTAACTCAAAAATGCCCTGAAGGAAGGTTTATTTCATAGCTTTGTAGCTGGGGCAAGTAAAGAGAAGAAAAATCAAGTCCCGTGGCGGCATTGGCTGAGCTGGAGGCGGGGCCCCTTCAGGGTAATCTGGAAGAAGCAGATAACAAGAAGAGGTTAGGTGCAATCATTAACTAAGCATTACTTGGTCCCTTTTCTCCAGCATTTCCTCCAGCACTCATGCTGTGTGATTGAGATGATAAACCCTACAGATGATGATTTTCTCACTAGGCGATGTTCATGGTGCTGGAGCAGTTCCCTGTTGGTGGGGCTCAGGGTTTGTTTTACAGTCAGTGGTCACGTTATGAGGTTCCTGACATTAAACGCGGTGTAATAATAGCGCAACCAGATGTGACCGTTCATAGACTACAAGGGAACTCCAGCGTCTCCGCGAATCCCGTGCACATTTTAAACCCATTGGAGCCCAGGGATTAAATAGGACTTTCGGAATCCGCTTTGATTTTAGTAAAGAAAAACTAGACGTTTATTGAATCATGTGCATTTACTACGTAACCTCCAGAATCTCAGCTTCTCTGGGACTCACTGGACAGTGGGCGTGGCCTGGAAGGATCCTGGATTCTGTATAATGATTATAGAACATGCAAAAGGCCTGAACTATTGGAAAAAAGTCCATTTCTGAAATTATAGTGTTTTCTCTCAGGTCTTCATTTTTATGTAGTAGGCTTTTTTTTTTTCTCTCTCTTACAGCTATTTGTGTGTGATCAGACAACTTTTCTTGGCCAAACTGCCAGGTCATCAGAAAATCAGTCATCCTGCTGTGGTGCAGAAGCGTTTTCAGGGTCTAGCATTTCTCCTGTGGTGATTCTAAGATCTATAGGCAGTGGCCAAAACCTTTTTATTGTCAGGCATTTTGTTTTAAGTGATTTGCAAAGAAACTGTTGTGCTTTCGCAGACTTTCAGTATATGAATGTTTAGATTTCTTTCTTTTCTGTGTCATGCTTGGGTGTACACACATTATATTTGCTTCTTCTTGTCAGTCAAAAACCTGTTACCTAGCTAATAATAATAATAATAATAATAATAATAATAATAATAATAATAGCTTATGACCAGCAGAGGGTCATAAGTTCAACTGTCTGGGGTCCCAAGTCTGACAAGCCTCTAGATGTGATAAATAAATCCTATATGAATCCCAACCCATGCAGTTCCTTGAATGTCCACTAGGAGAAAAGTGAGCCAATTCCCATTGACCACCAATGTTCAAATTTCCAAATAAAATAAACATTTACAGCCCAGTACAACAACAACAAAAAAAAAAAAAAATGGTTTTGTTCTCCATAGATTTCCCTTTCATGGCAATGGGGTACAGGGGTTGAATTTTTATGTAGCTCATCATTTACAATAATATTAATCTGGGTGGTCAGGGTAGGGTGTGTAAGGTGTTTATGACGAGGTTCAATACGAAATAGTGTTAACATATAAATTAACCTTAACATTTTAGTAGGGCTAAAGTGAAGCTAGCTAGCTTGTGATAACTGAGATAAATAGGCATGTTCCAGATAAGAGTCAGGCTCCATCCATTTGCCCAGGATGGGTTAACTGGGGTTTAGTTGGAATCAGATCCTGCCAATGTAGTGACAACCAGAGATCTAACAGTTGAGCTTCAAAACTCCACTTTAGAAAACCTGCAGGTTTCTTGCATTTCCAATGATTCTATGCATTTCCAAGCCATTATTTTTTTCTTATTTCCAGCTTCCTACTTTTTTTTTTGTTTGTTTACCTTGGGGTGGCATGGTGGCACTGGCACCTTGCACCACCAGGATCCGGTTTAGATTCCTGCCTCGAGGTCTATGTGCATGGAGTTTGCATGTTCTCTCTCTTGGTGGGTTTCTTCTGGATACTCTGGTTTCCTCCTACTGTCCAAAAACATGCAGATTGTGTGTGTATGTGTGTGCGTGTGTGTGTGCCCTGTGATGGATTTGCACCTCCTGTGCAGTCTCCTGGGATAGGCTCCAGGTCCCCTGTGACGCCGTATCTAGGATAAAGCGATACTGAATATACTGTATGATGACTGAGTGAGTGAAGATTACTATGGTTTTATGTTTTCTGCCTGGGATTTGATTCGGTTCATTTCACCTCTTTAAAATAAACAACATGTTCATTTCACACACTTTTTTAGTTTTAGGCGGCACTGAACTTTTACAATTCCAATTTTTTATTTATTTATTTATTTTTTTTATGAGAACTAAATCCCGTGTTAATCCTTTGCATCACGGAGCATCTGTGCAAATCAACATAGCGAGTAAAAAAAGTAAATAAATAATTTATCTATAAAATATATTTAAACACACATTTCAGTTTAATTTTCTGCTCAGTGTTCATTTTCTGCTCAGGCAAAAAAAAAAAAAAAAAAAAAAAAAAACAGACTTTGTTTACCAGGCAGAGGTTCAATGATTACATCGTCATTAGCATTTTGTTCTCAGGATGGGGTTTGGGAGCTGGTGGTGGAGGTGATGGTAGGGGGTTGTCATGTCGATGAGTCTTAGTGTTGTTGTGAATGCCTTCTCTCTGGCCGTGATGCTAACGCATATTGAATGAGGCCTGGACCGAGGCGAGAGTTTAAAGATTAGCACTATAATGTGATCCACTACATTTTGTCCTGAGTGCAGTTGTTTATCCGGGCAGGGCCGATGAACGTCATCAAGGACAGTATTTATTCCTCGCCTATCAAAGCCCCGCTAGCGGAAAAGCTGCAATCTTAGAAAGCAAACAGGAGGATGATGTATGAATTAAACATCTTGCCTGACAGATGCATTGACCTGTAACAGAATAAGGAGTTTATCAGGTCATATTTCTCTATCAAATTCCATATGAGGATGATTTCGGGTTGGCGTGTGAACTACAGTAGCTTTCGAAGAGAAGACTTGCGCCAGTGGGTTTTTCTTTCTAAATGTAACATTGCTGCAGGATCTTAAAAGCCTAAGTGTCTATATAAGTGTTCAGGTGAAACCGGGACTTTTGATTTCTCTATACTGTATAATCCTCTGCTACTTCACTAGTGCTTGTACTGTATACCATCAAGGTAGATTTTTTTTGTTTTTCACTAAGTCTGAGCCATGATCCGATGGCCTGTCTCATTCACGTCTAAACACTGGCCTCCCAGGAACTCCTTTAATGACCCAAAACAATTAAACGGAAATAGTTTGGAGTGAGGTCAGGACTGTACGGGGAATGTGGCAATAACTCCCAGCCGAGTTCCTGTAACATGCAAGTGGTGTTGGTGAATGATTGCGTGACCAGTTCCCACAGGCAGATGCGTCTCTTCTACTGAATGTTCACGGGATGACTGCAGTGGGCTCTGATCCACCTCGGCCCGGCATCATCATTCATTCATATACGTCCTCATTTATAACCTTTTTGCATCATTTCTGTAAAAGCCAATCAGGTTTACTGTAGCTGTCATTCCCCTGGAATTTCATCTCAGATCCCAGTCTGACTTGACCATCTCTCATACAGTATGTACTATTATTCTTTACTTTATATTGTTATAATACCTGCACTATTGCACCATACCTACGATATCTATTAATGCTTCTCTGATTATAGTGCATGTGTTTGTTCTAATTCATTATCATGTTGTATTTTTTATGTAACAACTAAAGCAGCGTGGCAGGTGATCTACATAATAATAATAATAATAATAATAATAATAATAATAATAATAATAATAACAGCAACAACAACAACAACCAAGCGTAACCAATGGAGAATAAAAAGGGGGGAAAGAGAAACTATTTACCTTGTATAATGTTCGTGGCAACAGTAACTTGTTTTATGGACCTTCCACAACGTTACACTGACTCATCATCTATAGCGCTTTATCCTGCTATACAGGTTCACAGGGGCATGGAGCCTACCCCAGGAGACTTAGGAGGGGTACATTCTGGATGGTTTGCCAATTTACTGCAAAAACACACACATTGAATAAATCTAAAATGAATTAAAATATATATATATAAATATATATATATATATATATATATATATATATATATATATATATATATATATATTTATTTTTTTTTGTCATTGTCCGAAAGAAATAAAATTCAACACCCGCTGTTATAGGAAAATGATCAGTTTCAGGGTGATAACAGTAATTTTCTATCTATTATTAATCTATTATTATACTGCACAGTACATCAAGCCACATCACACCACATTTTTCTTTTGTTTTATTATGTATCCTTATATATATATATATATATATATATATATATATATATATATATATATATATATATATATATATATATATATACTTTATACACTCTGCCAGATGTCATCCACAATCTTGCTTAAGTCGGGCACAGAGGGGTTTGTGTCAAAACATCTCAAAATACCGTTCTTATTACTTGCCTTATTGCATGTTGCATTTGTAACATGTTGGAATTGTATTGTTGTGCAAATAAATGATCAGCTTTCAGTTTAAGAGACAGTTTTTTTTCCCCATTGAAAAACTATAGGGCGTGCAAACTTTTGCACTGTCATCCGAAACGGTTCATAAAGCTGCATTGATGATTTTTTTTTCAGCTTTTATTCCCTGTAAATTGGCATAGCATCAAGAACAGTTGCCATGATATTTATTTATTTATTTATTTATTTATTTATTTATTTATTTTTACCAAATAAAGATATCCATCAGAGCCGTAAAGGCTTTTGAAGAGAGAGAGAGAGAGACAGAGCGAGAGAGAGAGAGAACCGTCTGCTGCTTCTTTTTCAGTAAGAGAAATGTTCACGAAGGCAGAGTTACTGTATCAGAGGACTTGTTTTGTTTGTTTATTTCAATTTTCCCATTGTACGATATGTAAATCAGCTCAGGTTTGATAGGATGCGAAACAAGTTTGAACATAAAAGTATAATGTTGCATATTCATACTCAAGTTAAGAGGATTATCTTCAATGCTATCTGGTGAGAGTTGAGATAAAAGCCAGTGCCTTGCCGAGCTGAATATACAACGTTCAGATGTGAGTCATGCACTTTGATTTATTTTCTCCGACCTATCTTGCGCAGATCTGTTAGAGAGGCCTCTTTCTGGTTTATCTCGACCTGAGATGTGGTTTTTAATTAAAAAAAAAAAAAAAAAAGAAGGAGAAGTTCTACCTGCTCAGTCCGTGTAATTGCTCGCTGGAAGAGACGTAACCTCCTGCCTGAGATTGTAATCCTTTCTGTTCGTTTCATCCACCTCCTCTTTTCAGTCATAAGGTCTAAAGGTGCAGCGTGTAATCTCTTACCAAGTGATGTCGAACTCTCAAATGTGATTGGTTCAAAGGTGTTCGATTTTCCATAACAGCAGCTTTGATGATAGGACAACTAGGGTACAAACCACAGGATTTATAAGAATGACCCTCTTTTAACAGGTTATCAACTAAAGTAACAGCTTACAAAGGGGATGGCGTGGCCGACTGAACACATAAATACATTTTGATTTCTTTTTAGAAATGCTTGTTTAAAGGGCACCTATTAAGCAATATTCACTCGTGTACATTAAGAAGGTTCGCCAGTGCGCATGTGCTAATAGAAAACACGAAAACCTTTTTATTATTTTTCTTGTTGTCATATTGGACAAAGTTGAAACGAGTTCCCGCCCCCCCCTAATGTGACCTCATATCAGGGAACTTCCTGTTGGCTTGTTGCTCAGCTCTGCTGATCTCTCAGGGCGTGGCTCATTTAGTAGTGCTATTTCAGCCGGTGCTCAGACATGTGTTAATTTGTTAGAAATATGGTAAAATATGGAACCTTTAATATTCATGCCGCGTGTCTGCACTTTCTAACACTCTGGAGGTGAACTTTTCTGACCCAAGACTTTCCATTTCTTTAGAATTCCATAAGCTGTGTTTTCAAACTTTATTCAATCGAGAAAAAAAGTTCAGGAAGGTATGGAAAAACACTGAATTGTTAGTGTGGTAACACACACATTATTGATTATCTTCCTATCACAGCCAATGTCCAAGTCTTCCTAATATAATAATAGCTAGGCAACATGGTCTGATTATAATAATTCATGAGGAAGCCTGGGGATTCCATATCAGCACTAGCAACGTGGGCTGTCTGGCTTCCTTCCATTTCCTGGACCTCAAGAAATACAGTTGACCAATTGCTTGCTGTCCTCCAAAGCAAAATCCCAAGGATATTTTGCATCCATTGTTCGAAATGAACAAGTGATCGCACGAGCCCAGATGACACAAGCAAAGACATATCTGTGAGAATGTGTGCCGTTTCAGAGGAGATTGACATTGGAGTCATTAGATCATTAGAGGCACTCAATCATCATCTATACCGCTTTATCCTGTATCCAGGGTCGCGGTGGAGGCTGGAGCTCATCCCTTGGGGTACAAGGCAGGGGAAAACCCTGGACAGGGTGCCAATCCATAGCATTCATACACTAAGGGTGATTTGGGAAAACCAATTAGATTAGATGTCTATTTGCTATGGGAGGAAACCGGAGTATCTGGAGGAAACCCAGCAAGCACAGGAGAGCATGCAAACTCAGACCATGCACACCGACCCAGAGAGGGAATTGAGCCGGGCCCTGGAGGTGAGGGACGACAGTGCTAACTCTAAGCCACCATCCTGCCATAAATATAGTCAGATAAAAGAAATCAGACATGCAAATCTGATCTGACCAAAACATTTGGAATTGAACAACATGGCTTGTGATGAAACAAATTTTCCAGGTTAGTGTTTAAATCTTGCCTACATTCTCTGTGTAGAGTTTGCGTCTTCTCCCGGTGCTTGGTGGGTTTCCTTTGGTAACTCTGGTTTCCTCCAACAGTCCAAATACATGAGGCTGGTTGGCATTTCCAAATTGCCCATAGTGTGTGAGTGGGTGTATGAGCGGATATGAGCTTTTGCCCTGCCATGGGGTGGCACCCCATTCACCCCTTGCCCTGTTTCCTGATTTCCCTACGATAGACTTCTGTGACCCGACCCTGGGAAAATGGATGGATGAATAGACGCTACGCCACTGTTCATTGTTTTACTATAACAAGACAACTGCTAGTGTTTAATCCCTTACATAATAAATGCCATAGCTCATAGAGAAAGAAAGGAGGGGAGAGAGAGCGAGAGAGAGAGAGAGAGAGAGAGAGAGAGAGACAGTAGAGCATATTTGATTTCTACTGCATTGCAGCTTTCTGCTCTTTTTTTTTTTCACGTTTGGAATCATTCACACTGATTCTCATTCACACTGCATATTATCAGTGTTCAGACGTTTGCCAGTCCCTAAAGCCCGGCTTCTGTCCAAACCAGGGTGCTTGTTAAAATAATGCAAGATGTCATCAAAGGTGGAGCAAATATCAACCGCACCGCCGGATCAATATTTGCCTTTAATTTTTAAAATCCCGATTCCGTCGTTTCACATGCTGAAATGTGAGCAGTCTCTTTATAGAGAAATCTGTCTCCACATGATACAAACAACGTCAGATTGAAGCTCAGCCCAGAAAAACGAAAACGCATTTCATCACAACTCATTGATTGCTTATACAGAGGCAGCCGACCTTTCATAAAATTCCAGCTTTTCACTCTGACTTTAAATATTGGCACCGGGTCACTGAGCCTTTCTTTTTTTCTTTCCTTTAATTCCTTTGCTTGAACTCATCCATCAGTGCGGCAATGAAAAGTCCAGGCCTGATTGTAACAAACGAGAGAGCCGACCTGAAAGTTCTCCGAGATCGATTGCAATGTCACCGAGTTGATACGACTCTCTTTTATGAGCCGGCCCGTAGCGGGCTTTCTTTCAGCTTTAGTGTCAATCCGAAGTTTCCCCACTTCTCAGATGTTGATAAGCGGTCAATAAGGAAGTGGGTCATGTCTTTTAATTCTTTACCCCGATGGACTGAATCGTTCCGACACAGTGACTGGACTGGGGGGGGGAACAAAATCCACCTTGAAGTCACAGAGTGTGAAGGTGGGTTGGATTGCAACTGAGAGAGATGGATGGACCCACCAAGAATCCAAAGGTATTGCTGAAAGAGGTGGAGAGATCCCTAGGTCACATGACCGTCAGACCAGGCGTCAAATTCCACCACGCAGAGCTACAAAGACTGGCTACAGAAATGGTGCCAACAAATTCCATTCTCCAATTTGCCCGTAACAGCTCCCCTGATTACCGACACACCTCCAGGCTGTCAGACACTTCACTGGTTGACATACACACCATGTTGTATCCGCTCTGTGACACAGCTTCAGTTGTACTAAGGAATCTAATCATCACTGGCTTACTGGAATTCTGACTCTCTTCCTACAGTATTTCCCAGACGTCCAATCCAGTCCAGCCTTATTGCCGCTGTTTAGTGGTCCTGCAACTTCGTGCCTACCCCAGTTTTTATTATTATTATTATTATTATTATTATTATTATTATTATTATTATTATTATTATTATCTAGATTGCCTGATTTTACCTAAAAACTTAACTAATCTTAGACTAGACCCGAGCAACTAAAGCAACTAAAGATCATAACGCTGCCTCCAGAGGCTTGTACAGCGGCCGTCGCTGCATCGCTTCTTACGCTTTGGAAAAGGGTCAATCTGAACTCATCAGACCACATGACATTATCAATGGCTCCAAAGACATTTTCAGTGTTTTTTTTTTTGTTGTTGTTGGTGTTTTTTTGTTTTTTTCGTCCATATCACTAACTTCCTTATCTCACTAACAAGTGGTTTTCTTATGGACACACAGCTGTTTAGTCCCATTCCTGTTGCAGCAATATCCTTCCATTTTTAAAATAATGTGTTGGACAGTCGCCCTTTGGAGTGGCGCAGTGGTAAAAGCGCTCGCTCTATTATCCGGAGATCGCGAGTTCGATTCCCGGGTGATGCTGTAACCTCTCGCAGCCGGAGGTCTAGAGAGAGCTGATTGGCCGAGCTCTCTCAGAGGGGAGGGATGAGAGGTACTTGGTGCTCCTCCCACATTAATCACGGCTCTACAGCCAATCAGGGGCGTCCGTGAGCTCACGCAAGCGGAAGGAGCGGATAGCGCCGTCCTCCGAGTGCGTTACTCCGCCCCCAATGGTGCGTGAGCGAGCAGTTCGAAAAGGTGCGGTCAGAGACGTCACGTGGTTCGGAGGAAACACGTGATAGTCTTCGGCCCTCCCGACTGAGGGGTAGTAGCTTAACATGGGAGCCCCCTAGTGACGGGGAGGAATTGGACATGACAAAATTAGGGAGAAAATTGGGGGGGGGGGGGGGGAATGTATCGGATAGACCCGATTCCAGTCATTTCAAAGTAATTGATTGCAGGCGGAGGCGGATTGTAGTGGTTAGCACTGTCGCCTGCCTTGCACCTCCAGTGTTCGGGTTTGATTCCCGGCCAGGTTCGATTCCTGCCTCTGTGTGCATGGAGTTTGCATGTGTGCTTGGTGGGTTTCCTCCCACAGTCCAAAGACATGCGGATTAGGCTAATTGTCATTCCCGAATTTCCCGTAGTGAGTGTATACATGTGTGTTTGCCCTGAGGTGGATCTCCTGGGATTGGCTTCAGGCCCCTTACGACCCTGTATACAGTTTAAAGTGGTATAGACGATGGTGGCTGACTGACTTTGATGCAGATCAATCATTTTAAATTGTGCCTTTTTATTTATTTATTTTTTTGCCTGATCATGTTTTTTCTATAGCATAAAGCCTTTATGGTGTAAATATGGTGGAAACCCAACACTACAATTATGAGTAATAACGTGGTGCACGCCAGGCTGCACTAGAGGGTACGGTGTAGGGTATAAGGCTGCACGAGACCTACTCTGTAGGCATAGCGCAGAAGCATAAATCAGCCTTTATGCGGTTAGAACTTTTAGATATTTTCCGCCTCACTTCAGTGTTGCAGGCAATTTTGTGTAGATTCATTACATAAATAAAAGTTTCAGTTGTCAGATGAAACACCAGGAAATGTGAAAAAGTGTAAGCGGGGGAGTACTTAAACAAGTTGCAGGATATGAGACAGAGATTTCCAAAAATGAACAGTCAGAGAAGTGCATCGTGAACTCGTTCATTAGTTTCTTGCTTCTTTCTTGCAGCAGATGATATGAATAACTTCAGCAGCCAGTCAGCTAATTATCTGACTAGTCTGATATTTTGACTAGAACGAGGTCAGTGTATTATCAGAGTTATTTATGCTCAAATAAAGCACTCTGATCTCTCTCTCTCACACACACACACACACACACACAGCTAAAGCACTCGTCCCGAAGAGAGGCATTAAGTGAGACATTGTACTTAATGCAAATCATTTGGAAAGAATACAGGATTTGCTTCCAGTCAGTGCTAATTTCGAAAAAACTAACTATTTTCCCTTCCAACAGAACATTACATCCAGGCTGCATATAATCACCAGGTCCACAATGGAAGAGAAAATAGCAAGGCTAATGATTTTCAGTCATCGAGGTCGTTATGAATTATCACCCATAATGAGCTGAAATATTTTACGTCTAAGTTTTTCTTTCATTATGCAACACCACCCCCTTCCCCCCCCCCCCCCCCTCCCCGTCTCTCTCTCTCTCTCTCTCTCTCTGCCTGAACCCAAATTACTCTTAAATGTCTCCTTCACCCCACTGATGTTTTCTAGATCGTGCATCCCTGACCCAAACATTTATACACAATTGAGATTTTTGGTGCTGATTCACAGAGTCTGTCATTTAAAGAGCCGATGTTTTGAGTTTAAACAGCCATCTCGGCCCTACCTGCCAGCTGGCCGACCAAATAATTGTTATTTTCTGCCTTGCAATTATCTGTCGTAGAGCGAGCGAGCATTGTGCGATATTCGACCACCCTGTATAATACGTATGGCTTGTGGGTTTTGTTTGGGCAAATTATAGTTCTTGCTGGCACTGAAGACTCCTTCCACAAATGTTAAATAAGCATCTCTTTATAAAAACATTCAGCATAGATGCGATGGCACGCATTCATTAAATCCATGTATTCACAGAGCTCATGTTATAGAAAACTGATGCATATCTTTTTCACTAGATATTGTCCAACAATAAGATATCTGATTACTGATTGGCTCGTGCAGATCCTGTAATTGGAAACAAAAGGAACTGGATGATTTTCATCCATCCATCCATCCATCCATGCATTGTTTATTCCTCTTATCCTGTGTAGGGTCGAGGGCCTGGATCGTATCCCAAGGAACTCATAGCACAAGCTGGAGTACACAATGGATTCGAAGCCAATCCATCCCACCCAGCCATACGCAATGGGCAATTTGATATCATCCTATCCTGCAGTCCCGAAGACTGTGGAGGTACCCTCGGAATACCATAATGAAACCCATTCAGCATGGGCAGAACATGCAACCGTCATGCATGCAAACCTGAGACAAGATTCAATCCCCCAACCCTGGAGGTGTACAGTATGGCACTATAGATAATTTATAATAATAAATGAGGTGGAGTGGATAAGGCTCTGGGTCGTTGATTTTTTAGGATCTGAGGATCCGGGTTCAAGCCTGCTGTGGGTGGGTTTCCACACCCCATACTACCCAGGGCTCACCTGCATGCAGTGTAGGTCACAAGGCCGGTTATAAAAATGAGAGAGTTGTGTCAGGAAGGGCATCAAGCCTGTGCCAAGTTGTGTCTGCGGATCAGATGGTCTGCTGTGGTGACCTCTTGACAGGAGCAGATAAAAGGAAGTATAATTCATTATTAATAAACATTACATAAATCGTTATAGTCTCATGAGTTTATTGTCTCATGCTTTATTAAGCTGCCCATCTGCAAGTCCACATACATCCACGTCACAAGACCCAACGTTGCCACCTGAACATGGCACAAAGAAGAACTGAGTGTATGTTTTCTACGTTTCTAAACTGGATACAGATCCAATAGCTGTACTTAGCTGTAAATAATAGCTGAAGAACCTCTAAGACGTCCATTATAAAATTGCACGTAGCCATACAACTGCAACAAGGAAGTCAGATTGGATTTCACACGCTTTATGGCTTTCCTTCTGGCTTCTATCAGGCACAGAGGCACAGATGTTCCATGAGCAAAAGCTCTAAATCTGGCTTTGCTTCACTTTTTTTTTTTTTTTTTTTACATCTGATCACGAACAGATGAGTTGTGAGCCGATAACCAGAGCAAATTGCACTGTGCATTGAAGGCTTTTGCTGCAAGTCTGTTTGTTTTTTGATGAGTTGTCCGGCTTATATGGTGATTTGTGTTGTTTTTATGACTTAGTATTAGGATGTTCTTTGGTGCACATTTTCCAGTCAGCTTACAAAAACTTGAGATACTGTTATCTATTTGTTCAAAGTTACATCATGCAAATTTTAAAACAAATAAGCTCATCACATCCGTATGTGGTTATCCTGGAAAAACGCTGCCACAAAGTTGTAAACAGGCAGTTTTATAGAATAGCATTGAATGCTGTAGCGTTATATTATAATTTTCATTTGGTGGAAATTACTGCGGTCAAAACTGCTCCAGGATAAATGGATGAACGGAGCTCACTAATGCATCGTCACAGCTTATAGAGCTTATCATAGGGAACTAACGGCACAAAGAGGGAAACCCTTTATCCAGTGCCAACCACATTACAGGGCCCAAGCGCGCACACTAACACACCAAGTCATACACTATGGTTAATTTGGAATCAGCCAACACTGCATGCATGTGATTGGACTGTGAGAGGAAACCAGAATACTAAGAGGACATCCACTAAGGGAAGAACATGCAAAGATCCAACTGTCTCAGCAACTGAAGCAAATTTTGGTGCATTGGTGCACGTAAAAATGGGAATACATAGAATGGTCACCATTGGCCTTGATGGTTCCTAGTTGGACTACGGAGGTTCCTAGATGGATAGATGGTGAAAATGTCAGCTCACAAAAACTTCTGTTATCTATCTGTTCAAAGTCACATCATCTTTCATCAAATTCTACACCCAATAAGCTGTCGTTATCACATGGTTCTTCTACAAACTCCTGCCATATAGTTGGAAACAGACAATTTTATAGAATAGAAATGTACTGCATGCAATTTCTACAATTTCTCTTTGCTGGACGTAAGCATGCCAAATGTGTTCCAGCAGTATAATGCCCCTGTGTCCATTCCAGCTCCATAAAGACATTTCTTTCCAATGTTGCAATGGATGAGCTTGGAAGACTTGACCTCAACTCCACTGAACACTTTTGGGATGCCCTGGAACTGGAGCTTTATTGACATTTACATTTACATTTAGGCATTTTGCAGACGCTCTTATCCAGAGCGACTTACAAAAAGTGCTTCGAAGTTTACGTCACTGGATAGATACTTACACTGGGTGTACAGTAAGTTGGGACGTCCAACCTCAGTGGATGAGCTCACTGATGTCCTTGTAGCTAAATGAACACAGCCCTGCTCCAACATCTAGTGGAAAGCCAATTTTGCTCTTTTGGACTCTCTTGGATGGATTAATGAATGTATAATCTGATTCACAATTCTTTTTCAGTTGTGCCACTCTGGAGCCAATGCTTTTATAATAAAAGGTGACAGAAATTCAGAAATCCAGAAATCAAGTTACTGTACAAATACTGGATCTGAACTAAATATGGGAAAAATTTGCACATAGGCTAATTCAATGATCTTACATAAAGCACTAGATTCTAACAAATAAAACATCAATGCAACAGGCACGTGAGCGCTGAAGAAACTTTAGCAGTGAAAACTTTTACCGATTAGCAGTAACGTGATAAAAAGCACATTTTAAAAAATCTAACTCAATAGGAATAGCAGAAAACTACCAAATAAGACAATTTCTTCCAAAATAACCCAATTTCAGCCCAGAGTGAAGAGCTGGAGCTGTATCACAGACAAAACCCTGAAACTCAATCTTAAGCGGTTTGCTTCGCTCCAATGGAACCTGATGATAAAGATGGGGAATGGGCTGGAAAAAGAGAGACAGTAAAAAAAAAAAAAAATAAAAAATCAGATCCTTCATTAGACAGCCCACTTGAAAGCAAGATAGAGAGAGAAAGGGGGAGAGAGAGACAGAAATCTCAAGGTTATCATAGAGAGACTGATGATCAGATAAAGTGCTCAGATCCTTCAGCTTCTCAGAAATCTAAACTGTGAAATGAATACTGTTCCATCGGCTGATGCTTTGCTGGGGAAGGTTCTGTTTGTCTCCAGTGTTGTATGAAAGGATAACGTTCTATTTGAAGATTAGCTTCGGAAAATCCAGGAAGCTGGTTTGGGGATTTGCGCTGGTGTGTACTTTTGCACAGGTGGAAAATGAACATCACAGCTAAAAACCCCAAGTGAATTGTGCAGCCTCTTGTCACAGGATGCCATTGCAGAGTTCTGTGACTTTAGCTGGTCTACAGTTACAGTCTGTATGGGAAAGTCACAAAGACTTGGAGATTTTTCTTACTGATTTTCTCCCAGTTCAAACATTTGGACATGGATTCACAAACGGACACGATTGCTAGCGTCTCTGAAGGGATGCAGACGAGCACTTATGCTGCTAATAGTTTGAACCATGTATCTCTATACAGTGGCACCATGGCATAGAGAAGCCTCGCCTTTGGGGTTGCTTCATTTTGTACAAGATTCAGTGTAGACATACTGTAGCAACATGGGTCCCGAGAATGTTAGCAAGCGTGGATGGGGAGCCATTTTTAGTTTGGTTTTTAAAGCAGCTGATGTCAAGAGAAAATCAAACACTGAGGTTAAGTGAGGTTTAATGTCTATTTATTTCATATTTTACTTAATTTACATGACTCTTATAAATGTTTATATGCAAAACTATGATTACAGAGTGGGAAATGGGTAATATTGGTAATATTTTTGGGTGGCTGGAACTACTATCTGCATTTACATTACATTATTTCCTGGGGGAAAATTTTACATTTACATTATTTCCTTGCCTCAAGATCTGAAGAATTGGTAAACTTCAGTTTGTCTCGCCTCAAACGAACTCAATTTGTTTGCCGAGGTACCACTGTAACACATTTAATCTTGCTTATGGAATGACAATAAAAGCTCCTTTTTTTACATTAGCATATGAACAGTTTGCCAGCAAAATGAGATAAATCCATTTTAGCTGATTAGAGCAAGTTTTTTTTTTATTTTTTTTTATTTTAGATGAAGCAAGGATTGCAAAGTGATAAAATATATTTTGTGCATGTTTTCTTTGAGTCACAAGGGTGTTAAAAAGCTGATTTTTTTTTTGTTGTTGTTGTTTTTTGATATATTAGTGTAAATTTTGTGTCATTTTCCAAAACCCAATAATTTCACCTCCCACGGTTTTGGCACAGTGAATAAATTAGCCTGCTGTTGTGTTTGTGGTTATTTAGGTGTTAAATTATCAATAATATTTTGGTGTAGTTTTACTAGAACAACAACAACAAAAAAATGCAAACTCAGGCTTTCAAGAAAACAGAAATCAGTGGCAGCAAATTAGATCACTTGAGTTTTGTTGAACACAAAACCTTTTGAATATATAAACAATACAAAAAGTTTACAGCATCATCAGCCTCCTCTTAGCATTTTCAGATTTACTTTAGTACATGACGACAGCTTGTTGTCATATTACAGGTTTGCACTGTTTAACCAACAGCTTCCCACACACAGCTCGAGCATCTCACGTGTCTTGTGTACAAATCTCTTGTGCACGTTTTAAGTTTAGTAACATCATTTCTCTGCTTCACCACAGTGCTTACACTACAGTATCATATACATAGCTTTTATTAAGTATTTAAAATAATGTTCGAACAACAGCTAAATCGATGCATAATGACCTATTTCGCTGACGTATCAATGCATGTTAATCAACGCATTACCGCCGGAGTGACGCAGTGGCAATGACACAGTGTGAACCTCCTTTTCTTAGGCTTCAACATTCTCCAAAAACCCTCTGGACACATTTCAATAACTCACAGGAAGCACTGTGTCGCACAGGAAGTATCTTCACTTCACTAATCACGTGACCGGAAGAAGTAATGCGACTGGTTCATCATAACCCATCGGCTTTTGCTTGAAAATCAGGTAGTTACAGTACGTGTTGTGCTTTGCTCAAAACATGGAAGCTTTAGGCTTTGAAATCAAGCTATGTAGTGTTTATAAAATTAAACGTTATGTTATAGACAACATTGTCAGAGAGTTAGTTTGTCAAATGGCGTTTATTGAATTTTGCTGTCAAAATGTTCATATTGTCTTCGTCATTTTTTTTTTATATATATACATCCTGAGATTCTACGTAGGAACATGCACACGTTCACCCTCTTCCCCCAAAACTGTGAAGGCTGAAGCTGTAGGAGGCAACATTACCCACGGTTAGAACTTTTCATAAGCTAAGAAGAGCCCGTGCATACATTACCACGTATAACTCGGTTTGTAATGTCTGACAGGTTTCAGGTTCTAAGTATTAGGGGGAAAAAAACTAGGGGATTCTTAAAGGTTAAAGGTTTTCTAATGACAATTTAATATTGTTTGAGGTTATAAAAGTAATAACTAACAGAAACACAAGTTAGATGAATTAATCACTTATTAGTTTTTCAAATTCATACAGTGTGTGTGTGTGTGTGTGTGTGTGTGTGTGTGTGTGTGTGTGTACAGTATACAATATATATTGCATTGTCAATTTATTGTTTGACTTGTTGTGCCAAATTCAATCATAAAGCTAAAAAAGGCGATTACTTTCAAGTAATTTGTTTTAGTGGAAAAAATCTGTTTTTATTTATTTATTTATTTATTTTTAGAAAAATGCTGCTTTCTTTTATTGCCGAACTGATGAATAAATATTCGAGGTCACCGCTCTGAAATACATTAACAAACTATTTGCTGAACACCTCAGTCTGCAATATTTTAATTACAGTAATTTTAGCATGATGTCAGCACTATCAAAAAAATTTTAATTACAGCATCCTGGTCCTTATTTAATTTATTATTCTTTTACTTTTTTAAGTGGAATATTTCCATGTTTTTTTTTTTTTTTATAGTAATACGTCTCTCATTACAGCACAGTGGAAGTAATATTTTTTTATTTACATATCCAAGATCCATAGAAAGCAAGGGTCAGAATGCAGGGTTAGCCATGATACAGCTCCCCTGGAGCAGATTGGGTTAGGGGCCTTGCTCAAGGGCCCAACAGGGGTAAAATGGCAGTGATGGGGCTTGAACCCTCTAACCTTCTAAAAATAAGCTGTTGAGCTACAGTACCACTGGCTCCATTTTATTACAGCAATTCAAACCTCAGAAAATTTTCCTTGAGCTTGGAAATATACAAAGGGCGTTCAAGTCAATCTGGGACTTTTGATTGAGCAAATAATAATGGAACACAGTTATAAAAGTAAAACCTCCCTTCATTTCTCTATATAATCTCCTGCTACACTAATGCACTTATCCCAGTGTTTCACTAGTGCCTGGACACCATAACAAGTTTTCTTAGTACGTCAGAGCCCCGAACAAACTGCCTGAAATGCTGGCCTCCCAGGAACTCCTTTAATGGCCTGGAATGGCTTGGAGCGAGGTCAGCACTGTTATCCATCCATTTTCGAGATTTAGGTCTTCTTTAAAATGTTTCACCATCAAAATGTTTACTGCAGCTAAGAGTTTCATCATGTGAAGCCTTCTGTAAATTTCAATCGGTTTTACGCCTTCATCCAAGAGAAATTTCATCAAAAGTCTGGTTCGATTTTTATCAGGACTTTTGGTGAACAATGTCAGTATGAAATAAAAAAAAAAGGGGATTAATAACATAAATACAGTAGGATTAGCAATGAGCCCTTGTTCAGGTCATCTCTCTGAGATTTGAAGCTCGTCTCTGACTAGCCTATGTGTCTAATCCGTCCTAATATGTTGTCTGATTTAAAAGAAAATTCAATCGGGGGCTCTTTTTTTCCGTGGTCAAGATCCCACCATGATTTTGTTGGTAAACAGAGCGCGTAGAGGTCAGGGATCACATGCAGCGTGAGATGAATTGAGTTAGCAAATCGATCCAGTGGTTAACAGTAATGCCAATTAGCGTATTTGCAGGATTATTTGTCTGGGTCTAGTAATGCTCGTGTGCTCGGTGTATTATTTTTCATTTATTTGCTTTCAGCTTTGTCCCTGAAACTCAGCCAAAATAAACATCGAAATCCACTTCAGGACTCTGAATCCGAGACGGACACGGTGCATTCCACTTCATTCGTCCTCGCATCAGGCTTAAAAGACTGTGGAAATCAGGAGAAGATGCGCCCGTCCCTGACCTCAAACGGCTCAGAGCACTAAACCGGCCTCGAAACTTCCTGATTTGGGATTCTTACGCTGCGCATGGCAATCGTACTTCCTGGTTCGGAATGCCAGTCAGATCTCCCTCTCTCTCCGCCTCTGTTCATTTGGTAAAGGTGTTGTTCTCTCCGAGTAAAAATCGGAGTATTTTATCTCAGACTGCGATTAAGTAGATAAAAAAATTTTAATCGATTGACAGCACTAGATCATATTAGCCCAATTTTGGCATCAGCAAGGTGAGCAGTCCATCAAAAATAAGCTCACATCCTGCCAAATGAGCAAGAGCGTGTTCATATCACACTGCCAGGATGCTTGATTAGAACACACTATAGTGCATTTGGCAGGACGTGAGATTATTTTTGATGAAGTGCTCAACCACCTGATCCAAAACTGGGAACTGGGAATTTTTAAATACTAACATTTACTTGTGTTATAAACGTGCAGTGTTGGAATAAAGAAATGCATGACACAGCCGGGTAACCACACTGAGATTGTGGGAAGCCATTAGGGTCAAACTTGGTCATGTGCTTAATTTGAGTTTAAAATATAGTAATGCCTTAAAATTTCTAGATTTCTACTTAATAATATTGACATTATCATAACTTTATTTTCAATCTACATTCGACAAAACCATCTGCTGATAGAGCTGCCAGTGTGATTAATGATGTTAATGACAGAAGCTTATAAAAATAAATAAATAAATAAATAAATAAATAAATAACAAAACTTACGGGGTTTATTTTTATTTTTATTTTTTTTTTACTTTTATTGTTATTTCTCAATAAAAAGAGACACATTAGCTGGTTAAATCTTTAACACTGACCATACACATCGATGTTTTGTTAACGTGAATTTTATATAAACTCATGATACTAGACTCATGCTAATAAAACACTCTTTCATGGCTGTATCCAGTTTCTGAATTGCCACCCAAAATTTATTGGCTGAATGATTGACTGATTAATTGATTGATCAATTAATAAAAATAAAAAAATAGAAATAGAATAGAATAGAATAATCACTTGTCCATGCTCCCTGATCCTCTTTAGTACCTGTATCTGTGTTATACCGTATGTGTTCACAAAGCTTTGCATGTCTTAAGGCTGAAAGGGCTTGAGAGACTAATTGAATTGAAATACGAAACATTTGTATCCAGGTTTAGATACAATGAGACAATATCCAAGGCAACTCACAAAGCTTACAAGTGCTCGGTCTGCTTATGTTTTAAACTGTGTGTACTTCTTACCAAATCATTTTTTTTTAATGAAAACTAGCTAAAGAACAGTCAAATATTTGGTCATCCATGACCATTAGTAGATCAAATACAAATTACAGCACAATGTAAGTATTCAGGGCCAAATTTGTAAATTTTTTGCAAAAATGCTTTGGAAAGTTCAGGTTAGACTCAGTTCCAATTAACCATGTGTGTAGATCTGTTAAGCAATACTGATCCTTCCAGTAAAAGAAAAGAGTTAAATTTGTCCGTAACTTTAAAGATACCCATGTGATTTATCACACTAGGACTTCATAAAGTTCATATGAGTCTCAGCTGAGCTTTGGAATGCATTTTTGCACATAACGAAGGTTGTGGAATTTGATTACTCACTTTTTTTTTTTCATTACTGCAAAGTTTTTTAAAAAAATGTGAAAAAAAGTCAGTGATGATCAGTGTTTCGTCATTTGGAATTTGTGATCAAAGATTAATCATTTGGAACAGTGGTGATTAGAGCATGGACATTGGGAGACAGTAGCGATCAATGATTAGTCATTTTTTAAACAATGGTGACCTGTGATTGGTTATTTGGAACAATGGTAATCAGTGATTGGTCTTTTGAGAGACGGTGATCAATGGTGGGTCATTTTTGAACAATGGCAATCAGTGATTGGTCATTTGGAACAGTGGTGATCAGTGATTGGCCGTTGGGAGACAGTGGTGATGATTGCCATTGTACAAAAAAAATTACCAATCAGTGATTGGTCATTTGGAACAGTGGTGATCAGTGATTGTTTTATGGGAACAATGATGATCAGTGATTCGTCTTTGTCAACAATGATGATCAGTGATTGTTCATTTTGCGACAGCGGCAATCAGTGATTGGTCATTGGGAACAATGGTGAGCAGGGATTGGTCATTGAGAAAAGGTGACAATCAGTGATTGAACAGTGGTGATCAGTGATTGAACAGTGGTGATCAGTGATTGAACAGTGGTGATCAGTGATTGAACAGTGGTGATCAGTGATTGAACAGTGGTGATCAGTGATTGAACAGTGGTGATCAGTGATTGGTTTTCAGTAATTTGTCATTTGGAGCATTGGTGATGAATCACTGGTCATTAAGAAATGGTTGGTGTTAAATTATTAGGAAGTGTGGTGATCAGTGATCGGTCATTGGAATGAATGGTTAACAGTAACACCCCACTACTCTAGAGAAACTGGGTAACACCTTGATGCTTAACCATGAATGAATACCAAATTCAAATTCAAAATTCACTTATATAATTCACCTCATAGCATGTACTGTAGCTCATCTAGTATTAATTACCAAATCTCTCATCAACTGTGTGTCTGCGATCTAAAAGACATTGTCAAGACCCACATCCAGCACTTGTTAAACAATGTTAGACACACACTCTTTCATACAGGACAGTGTCGCACTGTGTGACTAAATGGCTGATTTATTTAGAATTCCACACTGCCTAGAACTGAATTATGAACAGCGCAGGTAAGTTACATTTAATTATAAACCATTATAAATAATTTCATCGCTATACAGGCAGTAATACCTGTAATATAACTACAATTGTTGTGTGCAAATAGAAATTCAATCACAATGAACTTTCTGCCAACTGGTACAAATCTTAACATTAAAACATTTACATCTATGCCTTTTTTCAAACAGGTGTCCACCGTCCTTAGGACATGATGTCCGGTTAAGATAAACCTGTTAAGACACTTTTCAGGCTGATTTAAAATTGAAATTCATTTCGGTGTGTTCTCGGTAGGAGTCTAAGAATGACGTATTAAATATGAAAACCAAAATCCGATGTAGTTTATGATCATTCCATTTTCATGACATTATTACAGGTACTTGTGAAAAAAGTGTACTTAATTTAAACGTGTACTAAGATTTAAAAGTTAGAAGTTTTCATCGTCTGGTAAAATGACTTTTGAATGACTTTCAGCTTCCTTTATGTCCAGTAATAGCACTGAAGAAATTTGTGCATGAAGAATGTGGAATATGAGGAACGTGGACAGACGAGTGTGACAGGTTTGATGGATGAGATCTTGATTTGTTAATGGAACAGATGTGAGATCTAATTGGGTTGCTGCGATTCCAAAGAGATATGAAGGCACCTGCCAGTTAGAAAAATGAGATATTAACATTAACATTTCTGTTTCTCAAGCTGAGGAATGTTCCGTGGTGAAGTCAAGCGTGAAGGTAATCAGGAAGAAAAATGCTTTTAGGAGATTCTAACAGCTCTTATGGGATTATTTTATAAATACTACAAATGTCAATAAAAGTTTGGTTTAAGTCTGCGTGCATATAAAAAACTGCGTGCATATTTGTTTACTGGCTTTTTTTGTTTACCTGCTACTGCAATCTGTTGCTATATAATATATAAGAACATGCTATATATAAACTCCAAATTTAAAAAAAAATCATTATAGTAATGATCCCTATGATGGACTGGCACCCCATCTAGATGATACCCCGCCTTGTGCCATGGAATAGACTCCAGACCCTCCCGTGACCCTGTACAGGATAAGCAGTACAGAAAATGAGAGAGAGAAAATAATAAGAAAAATCATACGCTATTTGAAAGGCGAATTTTATGGTATATAAATTTTTTTTTTTAATATTTCTATTTTTTTTAAGAGAAATTTTTTGTATGTAAATCATGAGTAGTGCTTAAAAGTCTTAAAAATCAGCAGAATATTTTGATTAAAGCACAACCTCCAAATGTAACATTTAAATGATTTCATAACAGTATAATATTAAATATACTATCTAAATAGCACACACACTTATTTATTTATTTTTTTTTATTGTACTAAAATGGCATGCTAGCTGCCTGAGAATGAATTTCTGGCCTATTTAGTTCAGGGCACTAAATAATTAAATAAATAAATAAAAATAAAAAACTATATTATTAAGAACAGCAATTAACTGATTCATGAACTGAGAAATTAAATGCATAAAATGGAGAAATTGAGAAACCTGTTATCTGATCCTGAGAAAATAATTGACTATGAAACAGTCTTTGAAGCTCAATTAATTTAATGAAGACATGGAGGTTAGGTGGAACAAAATGAGGTGGTTTTTTTTTTCTTATTTAAAAAAAAAAAAGTACAATACTTTATAACTGATTTGAGATAAAGTTTAATTGGAGAGAGAACCCTTTCTTGAACTCTTGTCACTGGAATTAGTAACTGCATACTAATGTGGTATTCCACGTAAAAGGAAACCAGTAATATCACAGCAATGGAAATAAATATATTATTATAAGAAATAATAATAATATCATAAGAAACATTAAAAACAAGACAACGGCATTACAAGTCTGCTTCTCTACCAATTTTTTTGTTTTTTTCAATTTTGGCCACCAACAGCACCTTCGTCGTTGATGGGGATTTTACTGTGCCAAGTACAAGGTCTAAATTGCCTTTCCATAAATGCATATACAGCCCAATGTTCTACATGCAATAAAGGTGCATTCTGGGTACAAAACTCATTTACAAAACTGTCAACTAATGTCGGTCTTCTGACACATTTGGTCACTGCTGCATTTTTTGACCATGTCCTCACAAGTCCTTACATACATCTGGCCCTTGATGCTAACCTCAACCTTAAACAGTCACTGCTATAGGACCTTATTTAAAGGACGATTATAGGTGGAATTATATTATAGGTGGAATTGTACATTTACTCAAGTACACAAGTAAATGCTGGACTTATACTTTTACTTGAGTAATATTTTCCCTAGGAAAATTCTTCTTCTTCTTTGAAGTGCAGGATTTGACCATTTCTGTCCTATTGTGATCATTCTCTGCTTAAAAATAAATAAATAAATAAATAAATAAAAGAATAAACCATTTAGGATGGGCTACTATAGTGTACCAATGGTCATTTTTAAAAATGTTTAGCACATCCTAAAGTGTTTTATTTATCTTATATACGATTATATATAAGATATATTTCTCTTACTCTGTTTAAGATATTCCCAAGAAATACAATTTTGAAATTGTCTAATGAACTATATAGCAGCTGTAAACATCTCTTAAATGTAATAAGATAAAACTGCAGCTTTTCATGTCACCAAAAAAAAAAAAAAAAAAAAAAAAAACTAATTGCTGACCCTGGAGACATAAATAACCATCTTCACCAAAACTACACCACATTTGATCATTTGAATTTTTATTTATTTATTTATAAAAAAAATTTGTTACCAACACATTTTTAAAGTTAAAGATTACATGCCGTGTCCACCTTATAAATCCAACATATTAGTATGAGTGCATTAATATAAATAAACCTGTCATTTGTCTCACAGCTAAAACTACTGTCAAAGCTGCTGGCGTAGAAAATAAATCAAAGCCTTCTGACCTAACAGAATCGACTATAAAATACCTTAATGCATGTAGTTGCAGCCAGAAAAACAAGAGCTTGGCATCATCAGTCATAATAAAAGTAAAAAGGAAATGCAGTTCAAAAACAAGCTAGCTCGAATATAACTCGGGAAAGTCTTTAAGATTAATGAAGCCTATGTAAAATGTGTATACTCAGGTCCTTGTAATTGGATATCATTAATCATACACGATAAAAATAAAAAAAAAAAGTTCTGTAAGCACAAACAGAATGTTTGCCTGAATGTGAAATCCCAACAAACACCAAAATCCAGCAGTTGAAGAATGTCGAGCCATTTGGTAAAGTTTATTTTCCCAGACTAAAATGTTCAAGTGGCCCAGTCTGACAACGAAGGCCAATGAATTATGAAATAGAATACCATGACAAGCCATATTTCCCCCTAACAGCAACGTAAGCATCACTGCCAACTCTATAGCAACCGCAGTATCCTGGTACAGCTGACAGTGCCGAGCTGAAGAGATTATCAATTAGCATTGTTTCTGTGAGGGAAAAATGTAGTCTTGTCACTTCTTTATGGTGTGTGCGCGCGTGTGTGTGGGGGGGTGAAGGACAGAAACCATGAAGACTTGGGAAAATTATATAACCTAGAAAGTCAAGTATCTTGAATAAAGGTAAATTCAACAAAAAAATTCTCTTATTGTTTTTGCTGATGATTCAGCTTTAGTCTACCGTAGTTTAAAGACCCAGGTAAATTAATCAAGGTAAATTAATCAAGGTTAATTAATCAAGGTTAATTAATCAAGGTAAATTAATCAAGGTTAATTGATCAAGGTTAATTGATCTTTTGTTTTTCTTGTACTGTTATATTTTTGTCTTGTTTGTTGTGTAATCAAGATTTGCGTAAGTAGTAGATGTTAAGGAAGTAAGACATACCATTTTAATTACATTTTGCTAATGTGAACAAAAAGATTCGTTCATTTTTGAGTCATTCATTGAGTCATCCGAGACTCAAAGATCTGGGTAGGTAAAATTATCCAAACTTCCCATCACTATAAACTGTGGAGGTCTTATGATCTGGGGTTTGCTTCTCTTGGTTAGGTCTAAGCAAAGCAACATTATGTTGTTATGCAAATGATGTACCTCTGAATTTCCAGCCTTCCACTAGGAAACAAAAGAAATTGTTCCCTAACAAGTAGGAATTCCTCATCGCTCACTCGGGTCTTCTCAATTCTGAGTTCAGCAAATGACATCAAATCAACATGGCTGCTCTGTTCACAGCATGAACGGTAACGACAATCGCGCCTCTTATGTCTTTCTTATTCATAAACATAACCATATACATTACCTATATACACAAAGTCAAACTTCATTACACCATACAGTATATTGATGCATTTAGGAGAGGCAGAAGTCTGTGCAGCTGAGAGCTAAGATCACTGATCAGTTATATTCCGGCTGTGTTTAAGAAGCTGTCGTTTGCGCATCACTCACCTGGCGGTAATGCGGCGGTCTCGGGAGACGAGCTGCTCCATCCTGAGCAGGTTGTTAAGGAGAAATGAGGCCTGACAGGTAAAGTGTTTGCTAAATAAATCATTCCAACTCTTGTTCTAAAGACTGGATGCTGAAAGCTCTGGAGATAATCAAGACCCTGACCTACATAGAGACAAATTAGGGTGGGATTTTGTGCATATTTTTATTAATACTGTTCTTGGAATACTGGTCAAACCTCTAATGCCCAATCTGGTCACATATCAACAGTTTTTTATTTATTTATTTATTTATTTATTTTATTATTATTTTTTAATAGCATTTGAAAGAACCCCATTTACTAATCAGCTTTTTTTATATAGTAGATGTGCTTTTATTTGTGCCAGTTGTGTATTTTGATCAAAATGGATTATATTCAAAAGTTCCCAGAATCCTTCTTTTCAACACTGAATAAGAATTATGCAAATATGATGTTATGTATGCATGTATGTATGTATTCATTTATTATTATTATTATTATTATTTATTTATTTATTTTATCTCCTTTGCCTAACATGAATTGTACTACTTAGAAAATGTTTGATGATTTAACGAAGTTTTGCCCAAATTGTTTTTTTAATGATAGTATTTGTTTGGTGTTTACTTTGCTATACAACAAAATGTTATAATAATTTAAATTATTAATGATTTATATTACACTTTATCTTCTGGAAAAAGAAAAGGACAAACAAAATGATACTGATCTATCTACCTATCTATCTATCTAGGATTAGAAAACGATTTATACACATGAATTACTAATAATGGTGTTAACAAAATAAATGACGTTCAAATGAGACTCTTGTTGGTTTTAATTATTTGTTCAATCCTCTAATGCCCATTCTTGTCATTTGCCAACAAACTGTTTTCCGGAATATTTATTTTAGCATTTGAAAGAACCCCGTTTTCTAATCAGCTTATTTCTTTAATAATGGTTAAAAAAAAGTCTTCTATTTTCATACTGTATCATAATTATGCACATTTTATGCACTCTATGTGTATATACATATACATTACTCTCTCTCCTTGAACAAAGATAAAGATAGAACACCTGGCATCTTCTAATATAGATATAGTGTAAGTACAGTAATTGCATTGCACTATAGAAATCACTTGACTGTGAGATAATTGTATTGCATTGCTTTATCAAGACACACACACACGTGCACACACACACACACACACACACACACACACTACATGCACTGCAGAGCTAACATATGCACTATTATAATACAGCATACCGTACGTATATAATTAAGCCACTCAAATACAATAACTAACTGTCTATTTGTTTTTCAAAGGCTTCGGTGCACCCGTGTGAGAATCCTCATTAAGACATGTAAGCGCGCTGCACAACACATTACTGCTGTAACTGATGTACAAGGATCACTAAGCCATGAGATGAGTCCTGTGTGAGAAAGTCTTCATTAAGGCCGCGGGTAATTGCATTGTGCTGGAGCCGTATGTTTTATCGCGCCGCACAAAATCCGCGTCAGAAAAAAAAACACAACGCGCTGTACATTCGGCACTTGGCTCTGTCATTAACTTTATCGCACGATCTCGTGAAACCTTTCATTTTAATGTGTCTTATACCCAATAGGCATCTGCGAGCATGAAATCATTAGTCAGGCACATTACGATCCCGAGTCGCGGAGTTTCTCTGATTATCTAAATGTGTTCCATTTGCTGTAATTGCCTCGGCAACACGATAAGCCCATTTACCAGTTGAAATTAATTAAGGGCGCGTTTTGTCATATTGATGTGCAGGAGTGCGCAATCGTTTATTTTATTGTTTGTTTTCTCAAATTTTGATTTTGTCTGAAGATGACTTTAATGACACAGAAGGGAAAAGCTTCAGTCTTGCTCGTTTCCTGCTCTCTGACTACTGAACACACACACACACACACATACACACACACACACACGCTCATTGACACATTACGGGCAACTTGCTCACTTGGACTGTGAGAGGAAACCAGATTACCCGGAGGAAACCCACCAAGTAAAGGGGAAACATGTAAACTCCATGCACACAGACCCCGAGGCAGAAACCAAACCCGGACCTGCCTGACGCCTTAATGCTTTACAGATAGATATAAAATATATTCAGAGTTCTGGCAAATTTGATTTTCTTTCACTAATCCGATCTTTAGGACCGACTGTCCGCACCATTATTTAAAAATGATCGGATTGGATTTGGTTGTCTTTAGACTGGCAGTCCAAATCTGACACATTGTTGACTATCTGCACTTGGTGTTCACCACAATATGTGTAGCTGTGTTTCTACTCTGTGCATTCACTCTGCCTTCGCCTGTACGGATGCATCCTCCTAATGTGCTATCAGACATTTCCCTTCGTCTTCTGTCCAGACTGCTGCTGTTCTCCATTTCCATACGGTGGTTAAGGCAGACGCACTTTCTGAATAACCGGTTAATCTACCCGCATAAAAAAAAAAATGAAAGGCACGGCTTTTACATACTGAGCAGTATCAGATTCACATTCAAATTCTAATTTTATTAGTCATACACAGTACGATATGCAGTGAAATGCTTATGCAACTGCCCTGACCTTAAAAAAGACTATTAATAGGAATATATATATATATATATATATATATATACACAAAAAGCAACTTATCTAAGAAAGAATATCTATAGGAAATAAATATTAAAACAAAAGTAAATTTGAGAAATATATAAATTATATAAATATTTATTTACATCTATATTTGTTCCATCTTCTAATTTTTTAACCACAGATCCATGTCCATACCTATTAATCATGTGGACTTGAACTTCAGCGTTTCGTTGCGAGCACCGTAATGGACAGTTTGAAATCCGATTTGAGGTGGCGGAGCGTCTAGACTGAAATACTTATTCAGGAATCTGATTGGAAGCTGATTTCAAACCACTTCTAATTGTGGTTCAGATTGGATTTTAAAAAATCACATGCAATGTGGGTTTTTACTGCACAAAGTACCTGACGGCAACATGATTTCCATTTAGGCAGCATGGTGGCTTAGTGGTTAGCACCATCAGCTTGCATCTCCAGGGTCCATGTTCGATTCCCGCCTTGGGTTCTGTGTGCATGGGCTTTGCAGGTTCTCCCCGTGCTTGGTGGGTTTCCTCCTATTGTTTCCTTCATTTAGTTTGCTGTTGTTGCTGCTTTAACATGTTTCTGTTTTATTTTCTAAGGGAGAACACTTCATAAATGTGTTATGCGTCATGTTGTTTATGGATAAAAAATATAACCAAAGCTTGATGGTGTAATCAATAGGGGTCTGTTCTTCGTACGTCGCTAGCTCAGTTAGCTGGATTTGATTGTTGTGGATTTATCCTGATCTTGGATTGTTTCGTTCTTCGATGCGCATCTCGCTCTTG
>JAAGKR010004130.1:0-50679 GCA_011419295.1 Clarias macrocephalus
GGAGTTGCTGATTGGAAGGTCAGCGGTTCTAGCCCCGGTTCTGCCAGGTTGCCGCCGTTGGGCACTTGAGCAAAGCCTTTAACCCGGTCTGCTCTAGGGGCACCATATCATGGCTAACCCTGTGCCCTGACCCCAACTTTATAAGAGTAATATTCCCTGGTGTATGAGAAGAAGAAAAAAAAATCACGTATGCTGCTCAGTAATGTGTATATGTGAAGGTATGAATTAATTTAATTAAGACTATATAAACCCATTGCATGCGTTCTGCATCAGAATGGATTCCAGATTGCCGTTAGAAGCTTTAGCCATCCAGGGCTTACGCAGAGAGCACATTTTTAGAGATGAAACACATGAATGGATGCTGAGCTGTTTCAGATTGCCATGAGCACTCTGAAACACATCATTATAAAAACCACTATCCAGTTCAACTTTATAAAACAGTCCAACTCCCTCAACTTTATAAAACTCTAACAGAGGTGATGCCCTCACTCCATGCGCCATCAAATCATTTTGTTTGATTTCTTTTTACTGTGTGTCTCTCAGATGACACGGCCATTGTCGGCGTTTTTGATTTACCTGTAATGCCAGTGCTCACGCTCTGAAAGATCACATGTTTATGGTGTTCAAGTTGATTTCAAACTACTGCTGTAGTTCTTCTTCTTACTACTATTCTTCTGTGGCATCTCTCAGATCCCGTGGAGTTTAGCGGCCTTTGTTAATTCTGTGCTAATCTTTTGCGCCACTGATGTAAGATCAAGTGGGATTCATCATTCAGCTCACCTGGGGAAGAGCAGATTGGGATGGCTAAGAATGTTTGGTGCATCTGGTTTTGACTGATTTGTATTTGTCCTCTTATCAGAAAATGAATATAACGTTTAATAGAAATTCATGAGAATTTGGCCCAGTGTTTAATTTTGGCTAGCAGAAATAGATAAAAAAAAAATTTTATAGCACACAACTTCGTTTGCATGGAATGTCATTGCGCACTCATAAGCGTGTTTAAAAAAAATATACAACACTATCTGTTGAATTTTGGATCACATACTTGAACGTTAAAGCTGCTTCCAGTAAAATAAGTGATCCTTCTTCCTTTTAATTTTCATCTGACAAGATTTTATACTTTAAATAAAAAATGGTATCCATGAAAATTATTCTTTGGCGTGTCTGGCGATAGTGTTCCTAATTGTACTGTAGTAACCGTTTTGAGCTACGAAATAGGATTTGATGTACAAACACGGTTGAATGGAAATTATAGGAAATATCAGCATTCTCCCGTCGAAAGGGACATAAAGAACGAAATAACTTCCACCCATGTTTATTATTTTCTTATAACAGCATGCTCAATGGTTTGTATTTCTTATATATTGTTTTATATTAATATCCATCCCTCCATTCCTTTATATTATTCTTACCGTTTATGTCTGTGAATTAGCAGTACAAAGCCTGTGTAATTGACAGAGAAACTTAACAACAGCATTTTGAAAACATGCATATGTGACTTATGGCCAGTCTACAAATAGAATTCTGCAGTAGTGCCGTTTTTTTTTTTTCTTTTTTTTTTCAAATGAATGAAAAGCAGTTTGATCAATAATAATAAAAACAGGTAAAAATAACATACCCTTAGTAAAAAAAAGGCTGATAGGATTATTGATTTTGCGAGCAACCCAATGTTTCAAATTTGTTGGTTTCTTATCTCTTCTTGAGTTCAAGCAGTTAAATGAGTTTGTAGAATTGGTTATATTTCGGTTATATTTTTCAGTGCTCCCCCTCCACACACACTCCCCGGACACCATTGTGCATCAAATTGTGTGTGTGTGTGTTTTTTCTACCTTTCAAATGAACAAAATGTGTCTGTTTTGGTGTGCAGCGGCCTTCAGTCTGGAGGGTGTCGAAACCATTACCCGCTACTTTGTGCAAGTGAAACAGGTTCATAGGCTCGGGAAAAAAAAAGGAACCCCATGAAATGCAATTTTTCTGAAAGGCAGATTGAGGTTACGTTCAGGGTGAAAAAGTTCTGCGTCCTCGACAAGCCAAATAATAGCGTGTCCAAGAAACGGAAGTCCACTCCACAGAGTCCAGACATCACCAAAATGAGAAAGTGAAGTTTGGACAGGAGGTTTAAATTTTTTTTTGAGGGTGGTGGGTGGGGGGTTGGACAAGAGCAGGCAGCTTAATGTATAGTGAAGTAAGTTTCCTATAATTCTCCTTGGATTCCTGTTTAGAAGCTTATACTAAAGCATGGGTGATTATGTCATTGCTAACCGGGCATTCATACAATGGGATTGGAAGAAGTTTACCCAAAGAAACCTCTAAGATTAAACACCATTTTTGTAGATTAAACACCAAAATCTACCATTGTTATGTACTTAATAAGGACTTCACTTGACTAAACCTTAAGCTCTTTTAAATTCACCCAGACGTTACAGCGGCCATGTGATGGTTTTAAAGCCTTTAAACAAGACTGTAAATGAAATTCCAGAAAGAGAAATGATGTATATTTTCCTCTCATTTCACTGAGATGCCAACTACGCCCACGTCCTGCCAACTTCATCTAGGTGAAATTTGTCCTTTGAATTCATAAGCTTCAGTCTTGTGAGCACACAGACACTGTGACACAGAGGACTGAATGTGCTGTTTATTATTTGTAGAGCCGCTGACATGCGCTTTAGTTTTTGGTGGAAAAAATTCTGATTTTTCCGCCTGCCTGCCACGATTTACTTGTTAGCAATGCTGACACTTTTGTAGTAAAAGCATGCATAATCCTCCTCTAATGTATTCATTGTGAGACTTTTTCATAAACGAGCGCATGAGTAATGGGTATTCGGATTTTATTCTTTCATTCAGGTGCTTCTGCGTTGAAGCGTCTTCAAAGTATCAGCACAAAGTCCTTTACGGCGATGTAGTGCGTCAACGTCGCATAGGCCAGAAAAGATGATTGTGTGTACTGTACGGATTAATGTAATGTACCTATGAAATGATACACACTTTAAAGATTTGTTTTTCTTTGAAATGCACTGCTATTGTCATAAAAGTGTTTTGTGGAGATTTCCACTCAAATTCTTCATACTACATATTTACAAATATGGCGTGAGAAGTTCTTGGTTTCGGAAAACAGCTTGTACCACACACAATACCTAAACATGATGACCAACTATACACCAGAAAACTGCTGACAGGACTGCTGACATGGGTACCCATGGCTCACCCAATCCCGCAGGGACCAAAGACCGGCCTGTCTGGTCCGATTCTACAAAAAAAAACCAATGCAGCACAAATCGACAAAGAAAGTCAATGCTCACCATGATAAAAAGTCATCAGAAAATTCACTGCACCTTAGCCTGGCACACATACTGTATGTCTCAGCAGGCAAAGAACACAAGGCTACTGACCTGATCTCCAAACTCCCCAGATCCCAGTCTGTCTGAGCACCCATGGGATCTGCCAGACAAACAAAACCTATCCATGGAGGCTCCACCCCGCAACCCAACCAATGTAATGGTAATGCCAAAGTCCTGGTGTCAGACATCACAGCACACATTCAGAGGCATGCCCCAAAGGGCCACATTAAAATAAAGTCATTTTAATGCTAATGGTTTTAATGTTATGGCTGATCGGTGTATTACTGCTAAGTAAATGGTGCTGCAGGACATCAGTATTGATCATTTATTACTACACAGGTGAAGCAACCTTTATATAAATCACAGAAATGTGAGAATATGTACATTCTGTTTTACATAAAAAGTTGTTGCTTTTCTGATAAATACCTTTTAAACTAGTATAGTATCTAGTAGTAAACTAGTAGTATTGGTGAGCTAGTATTTCTTATTACAGTGGATCCTTGGATTGCGAGCATAATTCTTTCCGGAAGCAGGCTCGTATATCTAAACACTTGTAAATCAAAGCGAATTTCCCCCATAAGAAATAATGGAAACCCAAATTAGCATTCATTGCTAGACCGAAGCTTTTTGGTGGTAGAAAATGCAAAACTTAGAATAAGTTATAAGGGTAATTCCATTGTCCATCCATCCATCCGTCCATGATCTATACCACTTATCATGTTTTGGGTCTCAGGGGCCTGGGGTGCTAACCTGGATCCTGTTAGCACCCCATTCAGGACACATCCTGAATGGGGTGCTAACAGGGCAGAAGCACACACAACCAAAATCCATGGGCAATTTGGAAACACCACTCAACATGTCTTTGGACTGTGGGGTGAATCCGGAGTGCCTGGAACGAAACCCAAAAAGCATGATGACAACATGCAAACTCCACAAACACTGACCAGAAGCGAGATTGGAACCTCCAGCCCACGAGGTATAAGGTGACAGTGCTAACCACTAAGGCACTGTGCTGCTCAATTAGGTCATTGTATACGATTAATTTCATTCTAAAATTATATTAAAAGGATATTCACACTTTGTGAGAAGTCCGTTTATGCAGTGTAGATGCAGTCTATATTTTATTGTTGTCTATGTCTATATTTTCATGACAAATATTTTCCCTCCGGTTTCTACTTTTAATCAACTTATAGAAGCAAGACATACTATCTCCTAATAAGTATCCAAATAATCTTGAAAATGACTCACTTGGCAACTTCATACGGGGCATAAATCTCAGGGATGATAGCACACTGACAACAATAACATTTCCCCCTAAAGTGACCTCATATAAGAAGATACTTTCCAATGCTCTGTCATTCAGCTTCGCTGTTTTCTGTTAGGGCGCGGCTCAGATGTAGCGTATTTACATAGACACTGAAAGTGTGTGTTTAAAAGAGGAGTGAAGCAGAGTGAAGGGCATTTCAGGTGAAGCATTATAAGACTCACTTTCAGGGACCTCTGAGGATCTTTAATGTTGAATGAGGATTGCAATAGATATGATCTTTCATTGGCCTTGGTTTAAGCTTATGAAGCATTAAATCTGAAAATTAGCAACACCTTCAGTATAAATGAACTCAGGTTATTTGAGGACAAAAAAAAAAAAGTGAATAGACTTCAAATGTTAATAGAAAACCTTCCCCCTCTAGCATTGACATGTTTCTTCTTTCACTGATGCCATCACCTTGGTCGTTCATCACCTCACTAAACACACTGATGAGTTCTTGAGTCACATGAGAGGGATTTATGGCATGTAACTCTTCTTTATGATGTGACATAACTGTATCGCTACGATCTCCTTTGCTGCAGTAAAAGAGCCAGTGTGAGCCACAGTGCTGCAGTAAAGCCTGATTTTATCAGCACACTCTGAGAGCTGTGATTAGTTTAGAATAGATGAGGCCGAACACTTATAGCCACATTACATTCTTGAGGCTTGCAGTCCATCACGCTGCTTAAAAAGGGCACATTACATGAGTGGCTCACTTCGTTACTCCTTTTCCCCTCTTCTGTCCTGCACTTCTGTGTCAATTCTTTTTTTTCCAACCCCTGTTCTACTCCGTTTTAACATTCCCTGGTACTGTAGGTATTACGATAGCCTACAGCCAAAGCTTACTGCCTTACTGTAGAATCATTTGTACCTGCATTTGTTAAACTCATGAGCTAATTAATAATATTTTAGGAGCTTATGTACGACAAAAATCTACAGCCCAAATGAGAATATGGTGTCTGGGGTGATAAATTACACTCAATATAGTTTTCACTGTTTAATCAGTCTCAGTTATTTAAAGTAATTGAACTGTATGATGGGAAGTAATGAGACATAGCGATTCCGTGATTTTTAATGCCTTCCACATTATTTCTACCTTTTTTCCGCCCTGTAGTCAGTTCAAAACTACTGGCACCCTTGCTCTCAGCTTGTCATTATGGAGGTGTTATCTCACAGCCAGGGGTTAAAGTAGGATCTGGCAAGTGGTGGAACCCTAAAATCCAGTGTAGCGGTACAGCGGGGAAAATGACTTACCTCAAAATAACTCATGGAGTTTTGAGACAAAAGTGCGTGTGATGCGCTTTTTCACTTGAGCGACGTTTGAGAGTAATATAACTGCATATATTACGTCCTGATTTGTTGAGTATTTCAATGCTATGAGGCTGAAGGGAAGCGAAGCCGCAACAGGACTTCAACTCATGAAATGATAACATTAGTGTGAACCACAGGTCATAGAGCATAACATTGCCAATCCGATTGTTTATATACGATGAGTATATCAAAGAATCAGCCCTTTTAAAATAATTTCATTTTTTATTTTGCAGTCTGAAATGAAGACAGACAGAGATTTGCTGTATCTACTGTAGCTTTGTTTACTGAGGTCAACTTTTAACATCTTAGTGAAAGATCACACCAACATGTCAGGAAAAAAAAAGAAAAACAAAAACAGAATCACTGAGTTGGAAAAGGATCACCCCGTCCTAAAATGACGTGTAAACTCAATCAGGTGATGTAAATCACCTTCTGAATGGCAGCTGTGATCAGCTGTGATTATTTTGATTAGCTCAGCATGATAAGAGCGTTTCTGGAGCATTTCAGTCCCTGGTAGTGGAACTAAAGCAAAACCATTGTGGGTGGCAAGGCACTGTCAAAGGATTTTTGGGATAAAATTGTGCACATTTACCTTTGAAAAAATTTACCTTTGATAAAATTGGGCACAAGTCAGGAGATGGATACCAAAAAATTAAAAGGTTTTATTGCTTCCTAGATGAAAACAGTGAAGTCTCTTATTAAGTAGAAGGTATTTGGTACAACACAAATTAGATTTGATTAGAACGTTGCTCCAAACTGGATGAAAGAACCAGGGGGAAACTGGTCAGAGAGGCTACCAAGAGGCCTACAGCAACTCTGAAGCAGTTCCAGAAATTTATGCCAAAGAGTGTTCATTGTGTGCATGTGACAACCATATCATAAATTCTCCACAAATTTGGTTTGTATGGAATGGTTGCAAGAAAAAGAGCCACTCTTCAAGAAAGGCCACATCCAGTCATGACTGAGCTTTGCAAAAACCTCAGGTGGTCAGATGAGCCTAAAATGTAATTACTTGGCCACAACACCAAACATTATGTCTGGCAGAAATCCAATGCAGCTCACTGTATTATACCCCTCTGTTATGGGGGTGTTTCTCTGCAGCAGGGACCGGACCACTTGTCAGGATAGAAAGAAAAATGGATGAGTCAAAATACTGTAATATTCTCGAGGAAAATCTGCTACCCTCTGCCAGCAATTTGTCAATAGGAAGAGTGTTTACCTTCCAACATGACAATGACTCAAAGCATACAAAGCAAAACTGACCACACAGTGGTTGACGGAGAAAAATGTGAACGTGTCCTTGCATGGACTAATCAGAGACCAGACTTAAACCCCAATCAAAATCTGTCTAATGACTTGAAGACTGCAGTCCAAAAATGGTCACCATTAAATTTAACTCATCTTGAGCAGTTCTACAAAGAAGAGTGGGCGAATACTGCAAAGTCTAGATGTGCAAAGTTAATAGAAGCATCTCCCAGTATACTAAAGGCTGTAATTAAAGCAGAAAGCGGTTTGACAAAATCCGGACAAAAGAGGGTGATCCTTTTCCAACTTAGTGATTCTGTTTTCTATTTTTTTCCTGACATATTGGTGTAATACCTGTGATACAAATATGTTAAAAGTCAGGCTGCGAAGCAACAAAATGGGAATATTTAAAGGGGATGATTCTTTTCTATACCCACTGTATGTATCGAAGGTGCCAGAACATGGTTCTAGATCATTCCAGCCCAATTAATCCCCTGCTCACAGCAGACAGTAGCACAACAATTAAAAAAAATTGGACTCCTCTTTACCTCCAATGCTATCTGTGTAATATAAGAGCATAACAACACCGGTAAATTATCATAATAATTATTTCCTGAACGGTACTTGTTTTTGCCAACTTGCAATTGCAATTTTGATGACTTTCACATCACTGTGGAAAAATTCAGGCCTACTTTTCTTTGAGAAATTGCTTTAATTTAGCCGGAGAGCTAAAGACTTCCCCATTTCATGTCTTGCCAAGACATCTCATTGTGGTTCAGATCAGGGCATTGATTTTAATTTTGTTAGATTCGAGCTATTCAGAGACGGAGTTGCTCTTGTGCTCCAGATTGTTGCCTTGCTGCATAACCCAATTGAGCTTGAGCTTCAGATCACGGACTGATGACCAGATATTCTCCTCCAGGAGTCTGTGGTAGAGAGGAGAAGTCATGATTTGATGAGCCTTGTTTTAAGAGAGACGCTTGTAGTTTCCTCTTGGATAGCAGTGGTTTTCACCTTGCAACTCTCCCATGGATACTCTTTTGGGGCAACTTTTTATTTTCTGATAGTGGAATCATAAACAATGACATGATCTGTGGTGAGCAAGGCCTGCAGGGTGTACGGTTGGGTTATTGGTGACTTCATGGATGAGCTGTCAGTGCACTCGATGAGTTGATAATGACTTTCACTGGGTTTTTTTTTTTTTTTTTTTTTGCTGGAGTCCAAGATCCTTAGAATCTTTGTAACCTCTTCCAGATAAAATAAATATTCTACTAACCTTTTTCTTGAATTCGTATCTGAATTTTTAAAAACCACAGCATAATGTGCTGCTTTTTTCATGTTGCTGGGAAGGTTTATCTTAGATGATGAATACATTTATGGCTGGCACTAATTATTCTCTTGTTTTTTATATTATTATTATTATTATTATTATTATTATTATTATTATTTTTACACCTAATTATACACTACATTTTGTTAATTCTTTGATTAGGTACCTACAGGGTAATTAACTTTCCCCAAGGGTTCGTTGGTCTTGAATGACATTTTTTTTCTTTCTTTCCATAAATGAAACAGTCATTTAATATTTCAGTTGTCATTGTAGAAGATCCGACACATTTTAATGTCATTTTACATGAATCCATACATTATCTTCCCCTACATTATACATTTCTGGTCAATTATCTACTTAAACATATTTTCTGTGTTATGGATGGGAAAATGTTTGTTGTTTTTTGTAATAAACTACTTAGAATAAACAGGAGTTATGACTGACATTATTTTCTGGTCCTTTCTTCCATCCTTCGTTTGTTCTTTTGCATGCCAGCACAGGTATTTTGGGTTTGCATGAGTGTTGTTTGGTAGGAACTCATACATTGTGTGTTTTACTTTTTTCCCCATAATAAGGTTGACATTTGCATAGAATTGCCCAGACATGAAAAACCCCATTTATATTCCTCAGGGAAACTGAACTTAACGTTCTTGCAATGCAATTAAAAAAAACAATACTTTTTAAGGAAATCACAGTATGTTTTAGTCACAATATTGCTCATGTGATAGGTCTTTAATGTAATTTTTCATAGCTCATTCATTTGAACGAAGTGTTCATATAAACATACAGGGGTATCGGAGTAGCTCTGGTGTTGGATTAACAATCATCTGGTCCCAGGTTCAAACTCCAACACCACTAAGTTACCACTGTTGGGCCCTTGAGCAAGGCCCTTAATTCCTGAACTATATATATACAGTACAGACCGAAAGTTTGGACACACCTTCTCCTTCAAAGAGTTTTCTTTATTGTGTTCTTTATTGTGTTCTTTAGCCCAAACGCGTCTCTTCTGCTTGTTGCCTGTCCTTAGCAGTGGTTTCCTAGCAGATATTCTACCATGAAGGCCTGATTCACACAGTCTCCTCTTAACAGTTGTTCTAGAGATGTGTCTGCTGCTAGAACTCTGTGTGGCATTGACCTGCTCTCTGATCTGAGCTGCTGTTAACCTGCGATTTCTGAGGCTGGTGACTGGGATGAACTTATCCTCCGCAGCAGAGGCGACTCTCGGTCTTCCTTTCCTGGGCCGGTCCGCATGTGAGCCAGTTTCTTTGTAGCGCTTGATGGTTTTTGTGACTGCACTTGGGGACACTTTCTTAAAGTAATGATGGCGACTCGTTTTTCTTTACTTAGCTGCTTTTTTCTTGCCATAATACAAATTCAACCTCTTTGAATGTGAAGGTGTGTCCAAACCTTTGGTCTGTACTGTATATATAGAGTGTGAGAGGGGGGGGATTATAATATATAATGTATACTGTATATAGGCTATATTTCTACAAAAAAAAAAAATATTGAAACAAATTGTATGTGTACCTTATTACCATTACCATCTTTGTTTACAACAACCATGCACTATTGACACAGTTCTCACCTTCCTCATTCATCATCTATACCACGGAGTCTCCAAAGAGACTTAGGGCACAAAGCGTGGGTGCACCCTGGATAGGGTGCCAGTCCATATACAGTATATACTCTTAATATATATACTTAAATGTAAATATACACATACAACTTTCAGACCCGCGAACTGTGCCTAAGTTCTTTGCATTTTAACCCAAGAGTATAAATATGCCAAAAGCACCATTGTCTTTATTTTACAACAAGAATGTCAGCAATCTAAAAATTATTTTGGTATTTTGAACTCTCTGATTTTAAAAGACACTCTTTGGAAACCCTACTCATTCCTGCATCTCCTATTTTTAACGTCTTGTCCAGTGCTCATGCAGTTGGTTAGATAAAGAGACCATTTGTAAAAAGTTGTCTCACTGAGGCATATTAAATGACTGTTTTGAAGAGATGATCAAACTCCAGTGAGTGTTGGGAAGGGTTTGATTAGACCAGGTGGATGCTGGGAAGCAGCAGTGTATTGAGTAGTCTGACTGCCTCAGGAAAGAAGCTGTTGCCCATTCACTTCTGTTTCATTAGATACAATTCAGATTTATTGTGGCTAGTAAAATACTGTACGGTATCCTACGAAACAGTAGCTGACAAACGCCATCTCATTGCACTATTCGGTGCGATAAACACAATCCAATGCAACATCGTAAAGACTTATTCGGGATGAGAGTGTATAGACAAAAAGAATGACAAACAGTGCAAGTTGATTTATGTGACAAAACAAGACAGTGGGAGACTAGTATGGAGTTATATAATTCCTCTATTATAGAAAGGTGGCAGTAATTCTGAAACTGACTCAGGGTGAGTGTTTCACACAGTGATCCTGCCTCTCTCTGTTGTTTTAGGTGACTCATTGCTTAAACATAATGGCATGAAGTTCACTACAAAGGACAAGGACAACGATCACTCGGAGAACAACTGTGCCTCCTTCTACCACGGGGCCTGGTGGTACCGCAACTGCCACATGTCCAACCTGAACGGGCAGTACCTGCGCGGCCAGCACTCGTCCTACGCCGACGGCATCGAGTGGTACTCCTGGACTGGTCTGCAGTACTCCCTAAAATTCACAGAGATGAAAATCCGGCCTACGTGCGAGCAAAACGAATGAGCGAAGCACGAGCATGTAGGTGTTAGAGACACTATGTAAAGAAATGTACAAGGACTGTATGATGGCGTATTCTTTTCCTGTTCTGCGTGGTTCTGTTTCCAAATCCTTTTTCCATCCTCCACCATTCCAGTCGTAGTGTAGTGGTAGTGAAAAAGCAGACTCTAGCTGGTTGCTTTTCTGAATATTATAAAACCATGAAGTCTGTTATGTCTTACGGTTATTGTTGACGAAATGTATAAACAAACAAACAAAAAAAGAAAACGACAACAAAAAACTAACACAACTTCCTGTGTAATTTAGTAAGGATTTGTTTGGACTTTTTTTTTTTTTCAAAAAGCAAACAATTATCCCTATTTTCAGAAACTTTAAGGCTGTATTATGTACAGAAGATGTTGTTTTTATCGGTTTATTCTGTCATCAAGCTTTGTTAAGTCTTGAAAGCGAAGTATTTTAGCCACTTGAGCCTGAAGGAAAGCAGAGAGAGAGAGAGAGAGAGAGAGAGAGAAATGCTCAATTTCTTTTCTAGCACTTCAATGGCACCACGCAGCAAAATGCACAATTACCGAGAGGCTATTATACATGGAACAGAGATACCGAATCCCAGTTCGGAGAGAGCTTGTCATATCATGTTGTTCAGTAATTAATCACAATGAGCCAGAGGGACAAGGAGTGAGAAGAATTATTACATTAATGGAAACCTTATTATAATAACATGCTCACTTCTGATTGCAAGTGCACTCCATATACATGGAGTACTATGGAGTAGATTACAGCAGTTAGTAATTGCTGGTGATCATGTGCAGTTTAGTAAAGGAATGTTAACTTAACTACAGCTCATCTCATTACACACTGATCAACCATAACATTGACATAACAAAACATTAACGCATTAACGTTGATTATTAATTATATACCAGTAAACTGGTGGCAGGATCATGGGCACTCAAGGCTCATCCGTGCCCATGCGGACTAAGGACCAGCCTCTCTAGTTAGATCTCACCAAAAAAAAAAAAAAGCCAATTCAGCACAAATTGCAGGAAAATTGAATGATGGTCACGATAGAAAGCCTCCCAGTGTACCACAGCCTGCCTCGCACAAGGTCCGGCAGGCTAAGACACCGAGACTGCCGATCTGGCCTCTAAACTCCACAGATTCCAGTCTGATCAAGCACGCATGGGATGCAGCAGACGAAACAATCATTCCTTAGCGATCCTGCCCACCAACATACAGCACAAAAAGGATCTGCTGACAACATCCCGTTCCAGACACCACAGCACACACCCAGGGGCCCCCGAAGGGGCCACAACAGCCCTATACAATACAGGGCATAATGTTTTGCAATTTGATGTTATGACTGATGGGAGTATGTTGCCCTTCATTTACTAGGTCACTCTGAGGTAATTGGGATTTAGAGCTGAAACCTTCTGTAAACATTAAATGACCAAAAGTTTTTCGATACCTGGAAATCAGATCCATGTGTTGGACTTTTCGAATGCTGTAGCATTACATTTTCCCTTTACTGGAATTTAAGAGCTCAAACCTGTTCCAGCATGACAATACTCCTGAACACAAAGCAAGCTCAATGAAGATACGGTTGGCCAAGTTTAAAGTAGAGGAACTCAAATGTCCTGCACAGGACCCTGACCACAACTCCACTGAAAGCCTCTGGAATGAACTGGAACGATAACTGCACCCCAGGCCTCCTCACCTGATATCACTTGTGCCTGACATCACTTATGCTCTTATGGATGAATGAGCACAGCTAAAGCACTGTGCAGAAGTCCTGAGGCAGCCCTCATTTCTTCATATTTTGCTCACAAAGAGCCAGCCTTTCTTGTATTTTTAATGGAGTCTTGAGGAATAGTTCTTCGGGACTTTTTAAGCTCTTATTTTCAGCAAGGTTTTGGCTCTCATTTTCAGTCCATTCCCTTTACCTGAGCAGTTTTCTTTTGTTTTTTTTGTTTTTGTTTTGTTAAAATGCACTGTGAATTATGAATCATTAAAGTATAAAAAAGTATATAACTTAAGGCATAAAGCATAACAAACTGTATATAACTTGAGGCGGTGAGAAACAGGTGCAGACGATGACGGATGATCAAGCCGGCGATTAGACGAGAGGGGGAACGAGGTTGCTGCTGAGGTTGTTAAATAAATAACCAGTTTTTTTTTTAGTTGTATCTTTGCTGTAAGTTGTAACTTTGCAGCCTGTCACAGTAAATTGTCACATTTGTTCCCATTTGTTTTTATTTAATCTACATGATTAAGTCAGAAATGAGAAGTGGTTCAAGATTGTGCACAGTACACTAAATTTGGAGGATATTATAAAAGCAAATATGGACCAAATCTGACATGGACTGTTTAATTAGCATATGGGTGTGGTGGTCAGGTGTCCATACAATTTTGGCCATATAGTATAGCGATCAGTATTACAATATAACGTGTTAAAAATGGAATATTACAGATATAATGGGTTTTAATGCAGGAGCATTGTGTGTCTGGTAGAGGTTTTATTTATTTGTTTATTTGTTTGTTTATTTATTTATTTAATTTTATTTATATAAACTTTATAAAACTACTGTATTGTCAGAAACAGAAATAGAATCATGAGCAGTTTCAGCACTGTGTGTGAATGAACCGCACAGATCCTCAACCTCAGTTATATCACTCCAGTTTACAACTAGCCTCAACTAGGGACAGGGTTTATTTGTTTGTTTGTAAGGTTGTTTGTTTGTTTATTGATTTTTCCACACTGTTTTTCCAGTTATTATGCAAAACGTTCTTTTTACCAAAATCGAAACATGCTAATAGCATAATTTTAATAACAACAGTAATTAAGGATGTTAAATAAAAACAGGGTCTTTCTTTGTCCTGCAACGCCTTAAATCTGAGCACTTGCATGAAAGTAAATACGTTTAAACAATATAAATATATAAAATATAATAATAGTTTGCCACATATTACTATATATTTGTAACATTGTTCATTTCTATCCATCAAACAATACATTCCTAAATTATTTATTAATAAAAAAAAATAATATATGTTACAATCATTTATCTTTCTGGTACTGTATATAAATGCTAAACATCATCAATCATTTATTGATGTTAAATTTGTTATTCATTGGTAAAATCTATGACACTAAATTCATATGTACCCACTCTAGGTCCAAATAAACACTTTATTATAGTTTTTAGTGAATGAATTACTGTATGTCACAGTTCATACTGTGTACAGTGCGTTTGGTTACTTTCATTTTGCAGTGTATATATACACTGATTTTTATTTGGAAATATGAGTTATTTGCAATAAAAAAAAAAAAAAACAGTGTCTGTGAGATTAAGATAAAAATGCCTGAAACTTGTGATGTTTTTATAAGCACTAAAAAACAGGTGGGCGGTTTGACAAAAATATTATATCTCGATATCTGAAGATGTTTTTACAAAAAATGAGATGCATGATGATTGAGACACACATGCTGTACACACACCCACACACACATACTGTACATATATACAGTCTGTAAGTATTTTTTGGACAGACCATGTATATATGCATATCACGACTGTTTGCGGTAAACCAACAAACATCAGTGTGCAAAAGTCTTGAGCCACCTTTCATTTAGTCATATTGATTAAATTATGTATATAATAACATTATAGGTATATAACAACCTCATTTCCCCGCTCATCTGTTCCAACCACTCAGTATTCAGCATCAGCAGGATCACCAGCCTGATCATCTGTCGTCATCTGCACCTGTTTCTCACTGGTTCAGGTCTTAAGTTAGATGTCTTTTAGATGTCTTAACAGACAAAAAACATTTCTCTGAAACTAGTCAGGTACAGGGATTGGACTGAAAAATGAGAACTATGAAAGTCCTTCAGGAAGCCTAGAGAGCGATTTCTCAAGACTGCATTAAAATACAGGCGAGTCTGGAAGTTTGGAAAGCAGCTATACTGTACAGAACTGAGAGGTGGCTCAATACTTTTGCACAAAAGCATCACAAATTTCGAGTCCATTTGAGCATTTCATGTAATTTATCATCCCTTTTTACCTGTGGATCTAGACATTTGGGCCACTCTGTATAAGTTTAAATTTCAATCAATGTGCTGTTAGCGATTCTGGGACTAAATTCTTGATGAGTGCTGCATTGTCGTTATATCCCTGTGAGAAGTTGGCGGTTGTCTGTCACTCTCACGGCATACAGGGACATTGCTTGCACAGTTAAAGTGGCATGTGTAATAAGGGGGAAAAAAAAATCTAATCTAAATCGTAAGGGATAACCGTCAGATTTCTCAAGAGCAAACGCTTCTTTTCTCACTTACTATTTCCATCAGTGTTCAATATCATATTAATGAGAATTTCATAGTAGAAGAAGCGAAGACGCTACACTACACATTGGAGTTTCAGAATACAACAAAGCAGCTGGACTGAGTTACAGCAAAGGATAGGCTTATTCGTGACCTATGAAATGACATTGACTTTCATTAGGGTGCAAGTTAACGTTTTAGAACCTGATCTGTTTGAGCAAAGGAGAGAAATAACGCTCAGGTTCATCGCACTGTGGCAGAAATGAAGCAAGTTCAAAGTTACACTGATGCCACTATGAGCAGGAAGTCAAATGAAATGGAAACCATTCAAAAAAAAGTACAGTATACATAAAAAGAGAGTCTCACATGCCGATGAAAGAAGTTTAAATTTTTAAACAAAAATGAAATCAAAACCTTTTATTTATGAATTCTCCATTGAAGATTGTGTTATTAAATTTATACGCAAATCATTTAAGATGGAATTTATCTATACAGTACATTAAAATCTGATATTAACTGATATTAATTAAATAATGTGATTTCATTAGTCTGTCTATACAGTACCAGTCAAAAAACAGGTGGGCGGTTTGACAAAAATATCATATCTTGATATCTGAAGATTTATTTATTTATTTATTTTATTATTATTTTTTACAAAAAATGAGATGCATGATGATTTAGACACACATGCTTATAAGTTGTTTTCTGCATTCTAGAATGTTACAGGATTGTTTCAAAATGACAAAATAACACATGGAATTAGGTAATTAAGTAACAACAACAGTCAGTTTGATATTTTAAGATACGAATGTCAGTCTTTCTGGAACAGTTCTTGCAAGAACTGTCAAGTGCATTTGCATTTGCATTTGCAAAACCCATCCAGCACCATGATGGCCAAGACTTACCTCTGCTGCAGAGGAGAAGTTCATTTAGAGTCCCCAGCCTCAGAAATCAGCACCTCAGATTAGAGCCGTTATGAAGGCTTTGCAGAGCATAAGTAGCAGATACAGTGCCTTGCGAAAGTATTCATACCCCTTGAACTTTTTCACATTTTGTCATGTTACACCCAAAAATGTAAATGCGTTTTATTGGGATTTATGTGATAGACCAAAACACAGTGGCACGTACTGTAGTAGTGAACAATATTCAGTGTCTTAAAATAACAACTGATTGTTGTTGTTGTTGTTGTTGTTACATAATGACCTAATTCCATAGGTGTTATTTTACAGTTTTGAAATCCCCAGTATTGTTGTAGAATGTAGAAAATAAATCACTGAACAAAAACAAAGAAATTTGCAAGTGATCCCAAACTTTTCCAAGACAAGTTAATGACTGGGACAGTTTCTGTGGGTTTCTAAGTGATAGAATACTCAGAGGTCATTTGTCTACTAAAAACAAGAAGGGTTTGAGGAGCTAAAATACATGAATAAAGAAGCACTAAAATCCAGACCTAATTAAACACACTTAGGGATAAAGGTTAACTACGTATTGCTGAAAGATTCACTGAAGATTATCGCTCTGGTCGTTCGTCTCATTTCCTATACTACCTTTTTCTAGTCTGGTCTGTAGTAAGCCTGTTTTCTTTTTCATTCCCCATTCGAATCTATTAAACTAAACGTGTTTTAAATGTGACATGAATGACATGAAATAAACCTTCGGTAATTTCTATTTCTATTTAATGTCTCTGGTATTTTTTTTGTAGGTGTCTTTTAGTAATTATTCCTCATGGTCAGCTAGCGCATCAGAACAGCCAAAGGTCAGCTCATTAGCAGGTAAGTGTTTATCGGCCAAATAAAGATCAGTAAGCAAAGACGCTTTGGTGGACATTTCGGACACGCATCTTTGTCGTACAAATTAATTGGTAGGTTCTGTTTTGGCAGTCATTCAGAACAATGCAGCAAAGAAGACTTTATTTCAGTGAAGACCTGGCAACCAATGCAGACACGTCTTCCAGGTGAGGACTATATGAAATGCCACAGCAGCTGACATGAAAGGTGACATGGGGAGAAAAATGGAATGGGAATATATAAATATATATTTTTTTCGGTGTGTTCTGCTTCAGTTTAAGGACGGAACGTGTACTGATGGGGCTCATTAAAATTGAAGTCACTATGACTGCCTGGTACCAGATGACGTGCTGTATCTCAGACTGACAGAGAGGCGCTCAGAGCCTCCTGTGTGAGCAGAATGAGGTGTAAAATAGGCCACGCTTCACCTCTTTTTTTTTTTTTTTTTTTTGACATTTTTGCATTGCAATTATAAGATAGTAATGTTCACTTATTCTCAGCACTGCGTAAAGGGCAGGCATTTGCATGGCGTCATGTCCCATTACATCACGTCGAGTATTATTTTGAATTAAAAATCACTTCGGTTGACGGGAAGTTTTACTACAGGGCACTAGAGTGTCGCTTCAGTTTCTCAAAAATAGTTACAGTCAGATGTGCGCTTAGGTTCATTCTTTCAAATTGCAGCCCAACATGAAGCAAAGTTTCTCTCACCACCCTGATGTGTTTTATTCCTCTTAGACACTTTTTGTATGAACTTTTTGTTTATTTATTTTTTGTAATGAAAGACAGATCATGCTATTTTATCTGTTTATAATTGTGTATAAAGTTGCTGAATGTTTACAAAACAAATTAGTTCCTGTTAATTACATTAAAGCTGCTTTTAACTGTCATTTACACGAACACAGCATTTCTTTTATTTTTCTCTTTTGAAGTTAATAAGACAACAAAACAGAAATTTCTTGTCTGACAATGACAGCTGAGCTGTGTTCCTGTTGACGTTCACATTTTTGAAAACTTACTATCGCTAACACTTATCGCTGAGACTCCTTCACTAAATGTTAAATAAACAGGTCTGTAGCCCTTAAAGCTCTGACCTTCATTTCTTAAAGTAACACACATTTTTCTTCACTTAGCTGCTTTTTTCTTGCCATAATACAAATTCAAACTCTTTGAATGAAAAGGTGTGTCCAAACTTTTGGTCTGTACTGTCTATATATATATATAATTTTTTTTCTTTCCCCAATTTCCCTAATTTAGTCGTGTCCAATTCCTCCCCGTCACTAGGGGGCTCCCACATTAAGGCTACTACTACCACTCAGCCAGGAGGGCCAAAGACTATCACGTGTTTCCTCCGAACCAGCCGACCACATCTTTTCGAACTGCTCACTCACACACCGTTGGGGCGGAGTAACACACTCTGAGGACAGCGCTATCCGCTCCCTCCGTTGCGCGAGCTCACAGACGCCCCTGATTGGCTGTAGAGCCGTGATTAATGTGGGAGCACTAAGTACCTCTCATCCCTCCCCTCTGAGAGCGCTCGGCCAATCAGCTCTCTCTAGACCTCCGGCTGCGAGAAATTACAGCACCACCCGGGATTCGAACTAGCGATCTCCGGATGATAGGGCGAGCGCTTTTACCACTTTACCACTTTACTTACTTTATTTATTTTCAACACAGAATAGGCAACATGATGAACTAATTAACATGAATACAGTACATACAGTAGGAAAAGAAATAGCTTAGATAAACATGATCATGTGTTTTAATATGTTGTTTACAGTCGTTTATATGACCAAAAAAATAATAATACTCATTTTGAGAGTTTGTGATGTCATTCCCCCAAAATTTACACTTTATAAGCGTAATGATAACTTTTGATCTAAGCACTTATTTATTTATTTATTTATTTATTTATTTATTTTTATTGACCTATGCTGTGTTGCCGGCATTCGAATTTTAGGGGTTAAAGAAATCACCCATATCAATGTTTATGGGGTTTGGTATTAATCTTAGATTATACAGTATGTAGCATCTACAATATAAATTCCTCTGAATTAGCAGTTACTATAGAAACAGCAGATGTTATATAATGCTGTTATATAAGATTCATTAACACCTTTTTGAATTAAATTCTGTGCGAATAAAAAACAGGACAAACCTCCCATGACGTCATCCACAGGTTTTCTACAGAGCTGATAAACTGTTGGCGCTCCGGCCGTCGTTGTCTTGACATCTCCCACTCTGACAATACTAAACCCTGGTTTACCCATAAATGGGCTGGAAAGGAGAAACAAAGGGAGCCTGGCTGTTGGTTGGAAGACACCTTGTTCCCTCAGTTACCACAGCTTTAGCCTTTAGCTAGGTGGCTAACATTGACTTACTGTATATGCTAACGTTACTTTGCATTTGACACCAGTTGTTAGCTCAAATCATCCACATCCCTAATGCTGCATAATGTTATGGCTTCAAGTAATGTTAACTGCTGAGCTCCATTAAAAACTCATCCCCCTGTAAAGTTCTCATGAATGGGAAATACAGTTATGGAGACTCAAAAAAAAAAGGGTTTTGGTGAACTTTTTAACATGGGATTCTAAGGGGATTGACTCACTTTTGGAGGCAGCTCCTAGTGGTCATTCGGAGAACTGCATATTTTGGTACTTCAACGTTGGACTTATTTTTTCGCCCTTTGAAAACTAGAAAAAGAAAAACACTAATGACTGTGTGATGTTTCAGAAACATTGGATCACTTAACTTGTGAACATCTCCCCTTTCTAAAGGGAAAGAATTGTACTGTAGGAGATGATCTAATGGTTTCTACTCAACATTAATTCATTAGCTACTAATGGGAATATGGGTTAATGTGCACTATTATTATAATGCAAGTTAAAAAAAAAAAAAAAAAAAAACCTTTCCACCATGTATATGAATTTTATCAGATCTTGATGTCTAATATTTTTTCTCTCTCGTTCAGTTCAATACAGAGTTTTTTTTTTCTTCCTCTTTCACACTCTGCTTTTCTCTCATGCTCCCTCTTCCCTAACTCTTCAAGGTCATTTTTAGTTGTGCTTGCCATGTTCTTTCTGAGAAGGCCGAGTGTAGGAGGCGAGTACTCGCATGTCCTCGGTGGCAAGGTCTGCCTTTGAGTGCTGTCGGACCACTCAGCGAATCATAAGCTTGTCCATTATCTTCCTTTGGCTTGTATCCTATATGCTTTGTGATTATGCTCTGCAAGCTAAACTTACAAGACAGGCAACCACAACAGGAAGGGATTTGCAGTGTTTATCCAGCCTGAGACCTTTCGTGTCTCCTATGCATGACTGATCGATAACCTGCGGTGTGGTCAGGGTTTCAAATCACTGCTTCACTGTATGCATCCATTAACGGCTTTGTATGTCTATGTGGTGATTTAGGAGGACTTAAACCTCTCTCTTTACTGCACACATTGGGTCTAATGGTCTTTTCAATGGAGTAGTCACTGCTGTGCTGCTGGTTCAATGAAACAGACAGGCATAGCCGGGTTATCTGTTAAAACTGTAATGAGGTGAAAACCAATAGTTGGATTTAGTTGTTGGTCTCCTATACATGATTCTAATCTCAGGACCATTTTTTTTTTTTTTTTTTTAGTAAAGAGCTCTTAGAATCTGAACTAGGACTCTAAGAATCTGTTCTAACAAGACGTCTTCCTGGTCTATTTTCATTCAAGCTATTAAATTGGTCTTCTTGACACTAGCTACATTTACATAGACAATATTTCAGCAATCCAACTGAAATCATTCTGATTAAATAGCGCTAAAGTTAAGTTAGCGCTGTCGCCTTGCACCTCCAAGGTCCGGGTTCGATTCCCGCCTTGGGTCTGTGCTCTTTAAGTTTGCATGTTCTCCACCCGCGACCCTGCATACAGGATAAATCGGTATAAACGATGGGTGAGTGAGTTAACTGTGTACATGGACTTTGATCTGATAAAATGTGAGATTACTTTTTTTTTTTTTACTCTGCTGGAAATATAAATAGGAAAAATAAAGCAGAAGAAGATGGAGTTAGTTTTTTTTGGTTGTCTCATCCTTTCTTGGTAAATTCTGACTTCTGAATTCGATATGTTGCATATGTTACAAGATTTTAGCATTGTCTATGATTGGTTAGATGTTTAATATGAGTGAAATGGTGAGCCAATTAGTGCCCCTTCTTCACCCAGTAGATAAAAGTCTAAAATAAACACAGACTAGAGAGAGAGAGAGAGAGAGACTTTCTTGCAGAGTTTATTGTTCAGGAATAAGTTTTTCTACTGGAAATAGGGGCAAACATGCGCAAAAAAATAAATAAATAAATAAAGCAAAAAAATAAGAATACACAGAGAAACACTCAGTTCAGGTGTGTTCATGGCCAATACTTACCTTTTGAGACAGATTATTTCTCTCATTCGGGTTGCAAAATTCATTCCAATCAGACCGGATCAGGCCAGACTGTTCCTATTGAGGTGTTTACATGATGCGGATTCATTCTGATTGACTATTATTATAAGGTTATTAATATTAAGGTCTGTTTAAATGCACCTACTGATTTGAAAGTAATGAGATTAAATATTTGTCGATAGGTTTGTACCTTTCCTGTACGTTTCTGTCTGTGCAATTTTAAATATTCCCCTCATGGCCATTTGCGTCTACTCCAGGTTCCATGGTTTCCTTTGACTTCGCAAAAACATGCCAATAACTATTGATTATCCCAACTCACGCCTAGTGTGACTCTTTCTTTTGTACGCCATGGTAACAGAAACACTATAGTAGCTATAAGACATAATTAATCAAACATCTGTGAACAATAATAATATATATAGGGCCTATTATTTGCAACTACACATATTGTAGATAAGACCAGCCAATCAGATTTCAATTTGCAAAATTGAAAAAAAATATTTTTTAATACATTTAATCTGAAAAGGGTTGCATATACCAAAACACTGTAGGATAAGCATGTGATAAACACTATGTGGCCAAACGTTTGTGGACACCTGACCATCACACCTACTGTATACGGTATGTGACTTTCCCCACGCTGTTGTCACAAGCTTTGACGCACACAATGTATATGCAATATGGAACTAAAAAGCCTAAATCTGTTCTAGCAGGACAGTTTCCCTGCGCACAAAGTGAGCTGCATGGAGACATTTTACCAGTGTGCCAATGGTGAGTAAATCAAACACCCCAGGCCTCCGAACCTGACATCAAAACCTGACCTCACTGATGCTCTTCTGCTTCAATGAGCACGAATCCCTACAGCGACCCTCCAGAATCTATTGGAAAACCCTCCGAGAAAACTGCAAAAAGGAAACTTAATCTGGGACAAAGTGATATGCCGGTCAGGAGTGACCATATAGCACATAGAGGACTGTGGAAAAACTAATTATGCTTATTAAAAAGATAAGTAAGCGAGCACGAGCTCAGGGAACTTGATTACGCGAGCAGGGGTCATATTTGATTATTGTTCCCATGCTCTCTATCAGACATCTTCATGTTCTTCATGTTCCCTTCAGTCTGACCTGCTCCTTCTAACTGCCAATTAGGTTAACTACTGATATTTAAAATAATGTTTAAAAAAAAAAGGGGGTTAATGTAAGTCTTTGCAGTGTGATGACTTCATTTAATTGCAGAATTCATAATTGTGCACACAACCGCAGGTGCAACTACGATAAGAGCAAATTAATTTAATTAGACTAAATTATATTTGCGCAGTAGACCAATGGACTTCATCCTGCAATCCAGATATAGATTTAGATTCCTAATGAGCGAGCCAGAGGGGACCATGTTAAGAAGGAAGAAAAACATGAAGAAATTTTAAGACTCTGCTGTGTGACACAAGAAAGTGGGATTATTATACCTACTGTACAGTAGCATAAATCATAAAATATCATAAATTTTGACACGCCTTCTAATTCAACGTTTTTTTTGGTTTTGTGGTTCATTTTTTTTCATTCTAGTACATGGCAAGGCGAGGCAAGTTTATTTGTATAGCACATTTCATACACAATGGGAATTCAAAGTGCAAAACCCATCAAGCGCTATGATGAAGATCATCATGAAGACCTTCCCAGGAAGCACTATCCTAAATCACCAATTAACAAACAGCACGTCAGATTAGAGCCGTTATGAAGGCTTTAGAGAGCATAAGTAGCAGATACATCTCAATATCAAAGGGTTAAAAAAAAAACTACGGCATATTTTGGACGCCTTCAGCATTGTTTTACAATGTAAAAAGAAAAATAAATCAGGAAATATCATTTCCACAGAAGCAAAACATGACTGAATGTCTGCAGTTTTATCCACTGAGGAAAGAGTTAAACTGTTTCTAGCAAGCGTAACACCTCAGGGTATCCATGTTCGACCATCTAGCGCATGCATTAAGAACTGTGACTCCTCACGCCATTTTTGCAAGGTTGTTTTGGAAAATGTGAGGAATCTTTGAGTGCTTGTTTAACACACATTAGTGGAGCCTAACCAAGTTATTTAAGGTCTTTTTTTTTTTTGTGTTCGTCCTTGACAAATGGAACATCATCTGTTCTCACTTTTCTTTTATTCTTCTTAGGTTTAAAAATAAGAGAGAAAAATCGCTTGAAGTGTCTCCCTTGATGTGTTTGATGCGGTTTTGACGTGTTTGTCAGTCGGGAGAAAGAGACACACACACACACACACACGCGCACACACACACACACACACACACACACACACACACACACACACACTAACAGCACGCGTGATGGTGTCTCAATTGTCTCTCTGGTTTGTACATCATAGACAGAGTATTTAAGTTTTCCGCCAGACGCCTCGTGTCACGTACATCTGTTACATCAAAGGACAAAAAGTCATTCTAAGTTCTGGAAAGAACAAAGAGAAAGGAAGTGATATATTTATCGGAATATGGGTTGTGGGAAGTATTGCCATTTAAGGAATGAGGGAGCACAATGAGGATTGGACATCATCTACAGTAGGGTCGGTGTCAGAAAACCCTAACAATTCAGTTTCCTGAAACAACATTATCAGGATGAAGGTTAATGCAAAACTTAGTTTTAGACTAATCCTGCATTTCTGTAGTACCTCATCAACCAGGCTTGAATGAATCGTAAAATACAAACAAACATACTTTTTTTTTTTTTTTTTTTTTTTGGATTAAAAGTATGTCAACTTGACCACTGCCCTGAGGGATCAACTACAACTGGGGATTTGTTTATCTGTTCAGTAAAACGCTTCTGAATAATTCATGCTCACGCATGCCGGGATGATTTGACTCATCTCTCTGGCTCGCTCATATTGATTTACTGAATAGAGCCATATTAAAAGCACTCGCTCAAGTGCCTTGTTCAATATTCAGCGTGCATGCCATGAAAAAATAAAGCTGCAGATTTGCATCTCCAAAAAGGAAAACAGCCCTCGTCTCTGTTCGTAAGAGAAGACTTATGAACCCTGTCCCAGTTTATTTTACAGAGAGACATAAAATTAATTAAACTTTTATGATGGGGTATATCATTTGAAGTCATGCTGTCATGTTATAGAGTGATATTATAAAGCATGGCGCTCGGAGATTGAGTGTCGCACACCGTGTCCACTACAGAATGGAAATGCCGTAGGTGTCAATTAACGTCCAGGTTCGGTGGGCGAAACTGTCTTACAACTGCACGTGTTCAAATGAGATGAGTAAAGCACACTGATGTTTACAGAAAATACAAACAGTTCGCTACAGAGGTTGAATCAGATCTTAGAAGAAGAAAAAAAAAAAGTCAGCCATGTATACACGCTTCAGGAAAAGTAAAAACTTGCAACAATTTAATATAAACTTTATTGCTATACATATATGATATACATCATATATTACTGTATGATACGCTGTAAACCCTAATGCTCAAAGTAATTAAACGTATTGAGCACTGTTAACTTAAATAGTTACAATTGGTTGAAATTAATAGACCTTGATGAGTATTTAGAACGTTTTGGTATTTATGAGTTTGTAGAAATGATACTTTTCAAGGTTAGCTGGACAAATTCGATATTATAAGTAACTGTAAGTACTTAAGTAACAGTAACTGTCACCTTACAGTTCCACCAACTTAATATCTTTCAGCCTAGCGATTTTGTGTCTGGCGTCATCAGGGCAATAGGGCACTCGTGGCTCAGTGGGAGGTGTTTCGCCTGCCATGGGAAAGGCCCAGGTTCGATTCCCAACAACTGGATAAGTTCCTGTCCTAAGCCCAGATAAAATGGAAGGGTTGCGTCAGGAAGGGCATCTGGCGTAAAAACCTGTGCCAAGCCTGTGTGTGGACCGGATTGTCTGCTGTGGCGACACAGCTGGGACACCAACAACAATTTATTTGATTTGCAACAACTAAAAAAAATTATAATCGCTATTAAATAGTATGAATTAGGCTATTCAATAATGCAAGCGAAGAACGATTAATACGAATGAGTACTGTACAACAAACTCAAAACCTGATGCAGTAGTATCTGTGTATTTTGGAAACATCATTACTTAAAAAAATTTGATGTAAATTTAATTACTTTTCCCAACACATCAACTTAAGAAAAAAAAGTGTATATATAGACATAATTTGTTTTATAAACTATAATGTAACTTGTAGGAGAAAATTCTTTGCTATAACATGCTATATTATAATTATTATATAATGCTATAACATTATTATTATTATTATTATTATTATTATTATTATTATTATTATTACAAAATTAAGATTACCTGCCTGTTTTAAAAGCTTTAAAATGTTAGAGATTTAGAATTCCCTAAAATAACGTATACAATCCAAAAAGTTTGAAATAAGAACAAGATGTCTACAAACGCTCTCTATGTCATTTTTATATTTAAGCATTGTTATAGACTATTAAACCGTGGCATCACCCATGTGACGGTTAAGTTCTTGTGCATTTTTTTCTCATACTCACTCGTCTGATATATCGCTGAGATTGCTCTAGAGAAAGCACAATGATGCCAAACAATGTCCAAAAGCAAGCCCAAGAGGGAGAAAGCTGAATGTGATCACAGTAGTCTGGATTTAGAACATGAGAGCTTCTGTAATTAAGGAGTCATACAGAGCCAGACACCTGCTGTCTCTTCCCCTGAAGGGCACCTGCGTACCCACTGTAATTACCGCACAACTTCCTCCCACAAAACAAACCACACATGGCAGTGACAGAAGAGACCAGCTTACACACACCTCAGGCCTTAGAGGTGCAATAAAATGGAAAAAAACAAACAAACAAACAAACAAACAAACAAACAAACGAAACAAGAAAAAACATCTGCAAATCTGAAGCATCAGAATGATTATTATTATTATTATTATTATTATTATTATTATTATTTTCACCATTTCTCATAAGTCAGCAAGTTTTTCATCGTTCTTCAGGAATTAAGATTTTACATCATTTTTAAAAAAAATTGATGAGGAAACTTCAAACTTCATGCACACAGATTATATAGTGTTTTACGCTTATTCCACGCTGATGCTACAGCCATCCATAGGAACAAATTGTCTGTGCTTTCAATGGGTAAGGGGTGTGTCACTGGTGATATCAGTCTTAGCTACACTAACTAATCTTGTAAGCCCATGCAAGTATACGAGGGTGGACAGTGCGTACTGTATGTCCGGGTGTGTTATCCCGCCTACTGTTGTTGTCAGCAGCAGTTCAAAAAGATGTGTCTTGTCCAGAGAAAGCAGGGTACCGCCTTTACCCTTCCTAGTTGGTACAGTAGCAGTAGGTGGATGGGAGAAGGCGCTAATAAATGGGGGGCAATTGAAAAATCAGGGAGAAAAAAAGCTGTAGTTTTGCTATCCATTTTTATACAATATTAGGGTGAAGGGGTGTGAATAGTCAGATCCCATTCCCTGCTGTAAATGGAGATATAATCGTATAATCGTGATATTCTACATACAGAAACACACACACACACACACACACACACACATATATATATATATATATAATGAATTTCAGTGTACTGTGAGAAAGGGTGGTATTAGAGAAATGAAACACAATTAAACACAGGTTTTCATTTCCTAATACTTTATCATCATGTAGTGTATTGTAGGATGAACGCTTTCTTAACATGAAAAATAGTGAGCTGAGACTCCCAATGCAGTATAGAGATGCTGAAAATGCTGTTCTGGTTTTGTAGTGCCCCTTGTTGCTCTCATTATTGTGGATATTGCTTTCTCGTGCCAGTGGCTTTAGTGCAGCTATTGCCTTTGGTACAAGTGATGGCTTATACTGTAGATAGATCTGGTGTAGAGGCAGGTACACACTAGGAACATAATAATAATAATAATAATAATAATAATAATAATAATAATAATAATAATAAATTACTACAATTTAAAATAAACAATAAAATTTCTTGCAGTGAAATGCTACAATAGGAAAAAAAGGGATATTTTTTAAATATGTCTCATGCGGTTCATACACACATACTGTACTATACATGCATATTTAACTCTGTGTATAGAGAAGAAAATAAAATGTTATGCAATATATATGTCACATAATCATGCAGTGTATAATTATAGCTTGCCAGTTTGATCCTTGGAACATGGTGTCATATTGGTATATGGTTATATGAACTTGCAACTTTTGAGGGGGATAAAGGTTGGAACAACCTGCTTATTATATACACTGAGCTTATTTTTAAGGCCACAGACCTATACAGTAAATCAGCAAGAAGTTCTTCTATCTTTATAATCATTGCACACACATCATAAGCCAAGAACAAAAGCCAAGAACAAGAAGCTTACTGTCTTACCAAAGATTCTAAGTGGCGTGACACTGAGTGAAATCTAGCCTAAGTGGATCCTGAGAAAACAGCTGCTTGTAGCGTTCCTCGGGTGTGAGATTTACTGACCTCCCAATAAACCCTAGCAGAGATTACAGCCTGTCCACTGCATTAATTCATTGGCGAGCCTGGCAGCTTTTGTAGCACATCCTAGACAGGACCTCGAAGCTTTGATGAAATCTAATGCTAAACCTGAAACGTTCCTGAGAAGCTCGAGATCCATTTTCTTTTCATGTTATAAATTTGGGCTCAAAACTGAAAAACATCCTAATGGAATTCAGCTCATGGGTTTTAGGGTTGCCCTAGAGAGAGGTCTTGTAACAGCCTTGCACATAGAGGGACTGACACGCTTTTCTCACTTTTGCCTCTCCAGCTGCTTGCCGTAATTATCTTGGTTCCTTGAGCCTGCTCAATGCTGAGAAGCTTTAGTGCCACTTCTAAGAAGGATTCTGATTAAGACTCATAATCTGCAGCGGAGGAATGATCACAGACAGGAAGGACTTTCAAGGACAAAGCCTGAAGAGGACTACGGTGCAGAATCAATCCCATGGGTCCGGTTCATTCCTCTTATTACCTGGGAAAGATTTCTCATCAGCATAAAGTTAAGTGTACAGATCATTCGCTAATACGTAAATGTGTCCTGGAGACTGAGGGTTCGAATCCCGGCAATGCCGCTGCCATCTGCAGCAAGAAGTCCGAGATAGCAAAACTGCCTGGCATGGGTGGGATAGTCTCTTTCCTATCAAGCAAATCATGGGAGTCTATGAGGTTGGTTGGATTCATGTATCTCAGAGGAAGCACACGATAGCCTTCACCCTTCTGGATCGTGGCTGTCGCATGATAGGGGCCACCTAACGTATTGGTGGGAGGTATGCGAAAGCAGCTACCAAAGCTATTACGGATGAAATTTGGAATAAATCGAAAAAAATAGAGACCAGATAGGTTTAGTTTAGCCGGACCGGCATCAGGTGCATAACATTCGTCGCACAATATCAGCAGCATTTCAACCACAGCAAGACAGTCATTTCTGACACACGATTTGTCATATTTATTTTAAAATCACAGTTTAAAGTAATTTACATGGCAAGAACGGAATGTCCTCCAGATTTGCCCTCCATTTAGCCTACTATTTTTCATCTCAATACCAAAACCTTGGTTCTGTAGCACCCATATGATTGGTGGGAGCTGACTGGTGACCAAATGGGGGGGGGAGAGCCCAGATGTGTCAGTTGGGTGTTTGGATGTTGCTGCATTGTTCATAATCAATGATTAGCCTCATTAGCTTGCTATTAAAGCTAATTTTAAAAAAAATTGACCCACCGTCATTTATCTTCATCTAGTATATACCACATGTGTAAGAAATACAGCCTGAAATAAGGATGGGATCTATAATCTATAATCTATAATCTGGATCATGAGCTTAAACGGGGATAGAATCAGCTCCTAAAACTGTCAGGATCAAAGCCTGGGAATGAAACAAGGTCAGAACAAGAAGTAGAAATAGAAACAGAGACTGGGCCAGGATCAGGAGAGGAAGCAGTGGCAGTGGTGCAGCCGCCATGTCTGGTGAGCTCACACCGTTGTCAGCTTCAGGTTCTCTCTCTCTCTACGTACCTATACATCAATAATAAAGACTATATACCTTTGGATACACGCCTTTCTCGTTGTGGCTTATCTTAGCGGGATGCTTGCCAATACTGTAGTTTCTATAATATCAGTCAAACCATTAAGTATTCCCTAACTGCTGATGTTATCCAGTCACTTCCCGCAAGGTTGATCATAATGATAATTCTCATCATATGAGTTACTCCACATTGCCAAAATAGCACAGTTATATAAGAGCAAACTGTTTTAACATTAACGTAGCACAACTCTTTACTTAACTCCTAAATGAGATTAGATGCATTAAAGCTGATAACCATTGAAAATGCATGCCCGCCTATAATCATTAACCCAAGCATTCAGTAACAACAACTGTGTAAGAGCTTCCCATTTAGCTGTATAGTCGAATACACTAATGCACCAAAGGAACAACTGATGCTCCAAGTAACGCCGGTGCAATTAAATTATTTAAAATGTTAGGTGTAGTCACATTGGTTAGTGAGATTGCTTCATTTCGTGTGAAATGACTGCGCCTGTGTTTGCTTTTTCCTGTTCAGTCTATAAATGAGCTGGTTTATGTAACGGTGAATGGCATGACAGCCAGAATGGAAAGGAGGGGGGCGCGGGGGGGGGGGGGGGATGCTGCTGAGTGTGATAAAAAGAAACATTTTTGACACATCAGAATGAAGCAGAAAACAAGCTTTGAAACTTGGATCATACAAATTTCCATGCTGTATTAACATAATCTTGCGCTGATATTCTGCTCCAAACCATGTCAGCCTTTGGTTTCTATTTTGAATGCAATTTTTGGCATTTCAGTTGTTACATAGTGGAGATTATGTTATTACTTTTGTAAATCCATAATAATAATAATAATAATAATAATAATAATAATAATAATAATAATAATAATAACAACAACTAGACAAAGAAAATTCCTGGAAAATGGAAAAATATGGTTACAATAGTGCACTGGTTTCCCTGTGCGAAACACTGAAAAAAATTTTTCATAGTTACAAAGATGTGTGCTGTTATGCTGCTTGTGATTTCAGAGAGAATGTCTGTGAGTTGAGGGCGGATGACTTAGGCCACTCACTGCAGCTGCCCCTCCCACTGCATGTAAAACTCACAGGCACAGAGAATGTATCCAGCATAAACTTCAAAGCCAGTGGCGCTCCTGTGATCTTTTTACTTGTATCAGAGAAAGCATAGGTATTTGGGCTTTTGTCCATGGATTGTTTGAGAGATGATGACTTAGCTTTGTGGGATATCTTTTTGTCTAAAGTTTCATGTGTGCATGTTAACAATTGAACACAGTATGCCAATTTTACAAAGCGTTTTGTGCTGAAAATCAGCCAGAGTGTAAAATGAGCGGATTCCTGTGACAAAATCTGTTTTTTTTTATGCCAGGTCTCAAACAATGCTTCAAAGCTCCTTAGCAGTTTGACTAATTTTCTTCATTTTTTTTTTTTGGAGCTGGCATGAGATCTGGCTCCGTTTTAATATAAGTTTTTTGGATATATGTGAAAAATTTAGCACAAATTGGGCAGTGAGAGAGAAAGAGAGAGAGAGAGAGAGAGAGAGAGAGAGAGAGAGAGAACACATGCATCAGGGTTTGCTTCATGGCCCAATCCTGCCACCTGTACAAGCACTTCCAAAAATACAACAATAATAGAATATTATTAGCATAACAATATAATACATAGTATATAGTAATATAGTTTGTAGTATATAGTAGTAATATAGTTATTAGCATAATTACAACAATAATAGGGTTGCCCAATATCATCATCATCATCATCATCATGAAGCTTAAGAAGTAGAATCTTCATTTTGATTTTGCATTTAAAATATAATCAATTTAAATATTTTATAAAACATTATTTACTTGATTAATAATACATACAATAATAAAACAATCATATAGAATAAAAAATACATTAATACATAAACCTCATCTTAAAGATAATTTGAAAAGAAAAATTACTTAAAATATATATTTTTAAATTAAGAGCAAAACAAGTGAAGACTGAAGATAAATTATACATGATGATGTTGGCAGAGCGGTTAATAATAAATATTAAATCAACATACAGTTAGTGAATTAAGCTTCAACAGATGATGTTTTGGATGATAAAGGAATTAGAGGCAACATAAGAAAAGCCTTTACAACTTGCAAGAAATTTGTAATAAATATTTAGCTGACTGAAGCACTTGAGATGGACTATATTATTACAGAAGAAGGTTATACAGTGGACCCTCGCCATACAAATTTAATTCATTCTGGGGGCGAGTTTGTAACTCGAAATTTCGTATAGCAAAGCGCATTTTCCCATAGAAAACAATGTAAATGCATATAATCTGTTCCAGTCACCCAAAAATATTACCAAAAATTCCACATTTCCAACACTATAATCAGCTTTTGCATATGCAAACAATCAAAATATTTATTGTAGAAAAGACATATTAATGAAGTAAAGTACAAAACAAAGACATTAAACCTCACTTAACCTGTAATTATGGTTGTGATTTCTTTCTTGCCAATTGGAAAAAAAACTATGTTCCAGACAATTAGAAAACAGTACAGAACACAGAAAAAGATCATTTCTTTTTAAATTTTTTATTTTAAATTACCATCCTTCTTTTAATTTTATTTATTTATTTATTTATTTATTTTTGCACAAAAACAATTTCGCCATTCTTGTAAACAGGCTTTAACTGGCTACCGGAGATGCACAAAACCGGAAGTGTGCCCGGCCAGCTTGATTGCTTGTTTGCCGAAACTGCTTCAAGTGTCAAAGCAAAATTCGGCCAAAATTATGTAAAATCAGCTGTAAATAAAATTAAACTACAGTAATTTATTCATATTCAAGGCAACAATCAAATGCATCAGCGATTGTAATTTTTTGTGTTCTTTAGTAAGTTTTGTAATTGCATAAGCTTAAATGAGGAAGCTGCTTAGTTAAGATACCTACATTAAAGAGCCATGCTTCACTTTTACGCTGACAGTCTGGTCATTATTTCACCATTATCTGGATTCTCTTTCAGTGCAGTAGACCTGCTGGTGCTCTGCAGTCTTTTGTCCTCAGCTAAAATCCCTGTCTTTCTTTCTGCTGCCAGCCTGTCTGTCTGTCTGTCTGTCCGTCTGTCTGTCTGTCTGTCTGTCTGTCTGTCTCTCTCAATGTGTCAGCTGAACACAGCTCAGCTCGACCAAAGATGAGCTTTTTGCTTGATTGCTACAGGAATCGGTCAAAACTAAAACTTTTCAGCACACATAATATGGCAGCTTTCCAGCTCACAGTGACAAAAAAAAGAGATCACATTAATACCGCAGGGAAAACAGGATGCAGGTGTGCTATGTTAGTCATTACACTCGTAGCTCATCCCTCAAACATCCCCCTCCTAATGCACACCAACTAATCTACACCCTGCCTGCTTTTTTAATGCAATAGAAATGTTTACTGCTCAAAAAAAAAAAAAAAAAAGTTTATATACAGAATGTATTTATGTGTTCAAGTCAAGTATAGACTCTATGTGTTAAAGACAAGTTGCAAATATCAAAAAGAAGAAAAGGATGAAATACAGAAATTCAAAAGAAATAAAAAGAAGCATGCAAAACTACATAAAAAATTAATTTAAAGAGAATATATGAGAGTGATCGAGTTGCTTCATGGTTGTGTTTACTGTCTAGTGATAGTCCGTTGGGTTTTGTCACCCGACACCAGTTAATTCTGTGGGTTTATTTGGGGTTTTTTTGTTCTGTAAGTGTGTTTGGCAGCAAAAAAGTAAGTTTTGTTATTATGCTTCCTGGACCAGTTCCTTCACCAATAATTACCCATTATAATTATAATAATCACCATGGTATCTTTTTTGTTGTTTGTTTGTTTGTATAAAAAAAATATTCACAGCCTGAATCTTTATATGAGAAGCACCATATGGCGTCTCATGAATTTTTATTCCAATCATTGTTTCATTGAATTGCAGTGAAAATCAAAGTCTACATGATATTGAAGACAAATATAAGTATAATTGTAGCTAATATTTCATGTTCTGAGTTGCCCTAGAAAGAAAAAGCTGCAGTGTTTAAAACTTTTTATTTAAAAAGTAATTTAATTTGTATTTAGTATAGTGTGGAATCTTCAAGTGAACATCCCTAACCTATTCAGCATGTCTTTTTGTCTAATGTATTTTTTTTTTTTTTTGTGAACGCCCTGCTTTTGTTTCTTTTGTTTGTTTCAAGTAATACTTATAATTAACATATTCCAAAAGCATTTCTCTTACTGCACAAAAGATTGTACATTTTCAACCTCTTTCTTTCCTCAGAGTTATGAGAAGAAGCCATTTCAGAAGATTTTAGTACGACTGCAAAAAGAGAACATGTTTAATAAACCAGACTGGTGGAAAATCCAGCTCCATCAGCTACATATTGGCCTAAACAACACCATCATTACTGAAAACTCAGAGCAGTGGGCCGTGTTCAGTGCTGGCACATTTGCTTATCAAAAGTGAAACATTACAACCTCAGTTCTGTCTGTGTGCTTCCCTATCTTTTTTTTTTTTTTTTTAGACAATAGCTGAGTAAGCTGATCTGGCATTTACAACCAAGCACATTTTTCACAGCAAATAAATGACAGGCTTTTTTCCCCCCCAGCAAAACTCTCGTACATAATCTACTATATTACTCATTTACCTCAGTGCTGCTTTGAGCATGAGCGTAAAATGCAATAAATTGAGCTTATTGAAATGAATAGAGGGAATAGAATTTGACCTTACTCAGTTACAGGTTTGCAAACGATTTCTCCCGTTTGTCAATTTAAAAAAAAAACAAAAAAAAAAAAACAATCAACCCACAACATAGCAATATTCTTGAATTGGGCTAAAAATACAACTGACCTCTAAAAACTTTAATTGGAGCTTTTCACTTGCAGTTAATGCTTGGCCAGAGTAAACCATGCTGTGTGATGTTCCACATGCCCAAGGTCAACCAGTTCCCCTGTACACACTGCTGTATATCTGACTAATTATAATTTGGCACAGCAAAGAAGACATGCTGACTGTTTGCCAACTGGTTCTGAGGAACCTTTTTACCTGGACTTAATCCATATCTGACAAATCAAAATCTGTGTAAAGTTGCTGTGTGGGAAAGAAGTGGGCAAACTGCTCTCTCAGCTCAAAATGCAGTTTTCCTTCTGTTTTCTAATTAGCTATGTTTGCACACAATTACATCAGATCACTCAATATTGAGTAAGGTAATGTGATCAACCTTTGATAATCAAAGCTCTCTTGGACCCACTCACTTAGGGATTTTTAGTTTTCATATTCAACTAAAATTTCATTTGTATTTGTTTTTGTTTGTTTTGTAAAAAAAATATGGACATAAATTAGATGAGAGCTGTCCTAATTTTTTTATTATTATTTTTTTTTTACTTGGCAATCATATACCGACAAAACACTATAGCGAGAAAAATATTTTGCCAAACCTGCAGTGGCATTGTATTCAAATATATACTCTTTAATATTGAGCTGATAAGGAGCCTGATTGAAATGCCTGAATTCAATGTTTAACAAGTTCGGCCAAATACTTTTGTCCATATACTGTAGTGTATCACTTAAATTATATTTCCGCCAAGATGTTCCATGAGAATCTGCTCTTGCCACTCTTTATTATGCACATGTTCCTTTTGGAGATATTATCCATGATCATGGTTTCTATCATTTCTATGCAAATTGTCCTCTTGCAGTAACCCTTCCATTTTCCTCCCACCTGCCTCACTTATGAAGTGTTCACACAACTTAAAACACCAGAAGCCTACACATTTTTAAAGTTAAATAATGTCAAGCTGAAGAGCATGATTATAGCTTTCAAGTGGCACTTGCGAAAGCGGCGGATCTCAATCTTGCAATTGTTGGGATTGTACTTTCCACCCATATACTCTATTACGCAAATTGTCTTTTGTCATAGCTGTAATATTACCAACATCTGGACAAATCTGAGTGATTATAATGGTAAATCTAGCTTAATTATTGCACTCATTATAATAATAATAACATTAATAATAATAATTATTATTATTATAACAATTCTATAAATTTATTATAGCAATAATAATAATAATAATAATAATAATAATAATAATAATAATAATTATTATTATTATTATTATTATTATTATTGTTGTTGTTGTTGTTGTTGTTGTTGTTGTTGTTGTTTTCTCTTATAAATGTTAATATCAACAGTGAATGTAAGGAGAATTTTGATCTCAGAGACTTTCATACTTTCATGGTTGTAAAAGGCCAAATGAGCAGGTTAAGTATTTCAGAAACTACACTTTATGGAGTAAACAGAGAAAAAAAAAAACTCTGGAGAAAAAAAGTGGAGAATGGTCTGATGGATACTCCACTATTTACAATCAAGGTGAATGGAACAGCGTCTTCGGATGGACAATATATCGAAACTTGATTTGGATTGGCTCCAACAATACCAGGCCACATCGAGTTCCCCTACCGTCAAGCCAAGAACAGGAATTTAAGACTTAACAAACCTTTTTATTTCTGCTGACATACAGATAGTAGGGTCAGAATGTGGCACCAACAACATAAATCCCTAGACACAACCTGCTCTGTGTTTAATGATCAGTAATAGTGGTGGTGTAATGGTGTGAGGAATGCTTATAGCTTTAAGCTTACAGCTTAGTCTATGAGTTAGATTGGCCATATGTTTGTGATGCCAAAGCACTGCTGCACCAGGACTATTACGCATACCTTATTTGAAGAAAATAATCAGTTTGAGTTCAACTGTACTAAATTTTAATTTAATCATCAAGCTAAAAATAGCAAACTGAATAAACCAGCTAAAACTTGCATTCCAATTAAATCAAACTTATTAAACTAACCAACTAACAATAATCATAGTTCCAAGTTTTGGCATATCTATTATTTACAGTACATGCATGCAATGGTTGATAGTAATTATGAATTAATAACTTTTGTATAAATCATACTGACTTAAATTTGTTTAGTCAACAAACTACAAACTAAGAGCTGATTCATATGGATAAAATGTCTGTGAACTTCTAGTTGTATATTAAAGTATACAAATATACAAAGACTGTTTTCTCAGACCTACAGTGCTGTGAAAAAGTAATTGCCCCTTCCTGATTTTATCTAGTGTATGTATCATACTTAAATTATTCAGATCAAAAAGATCACATGGGTAAATATAAAATTGCAGTTCTCCAAACCTACTTGGCCCAATCTGAATTTGCCCCCCAAACCTAATAACTCCTTGTGCCACAACAAAACAATTGTAATCAAGCATTTGCAGTAACTGACCATTTTTGTTTCCTTAACAAACAAAATCATCATTTAAAAATTGTATATTGTTTTTACTCAGGTTATCTCTGAGTAATATTTGTTTGCTCTCAAAGGTGGTTAGTGCTTTGCACTATTGCCTTGCACCTCCAGGTTCCGGGTTCGAGTCCCACTGCGGGGTCTGTGTGCTTGGGGTCTGCATGTTCTTCCCACGCTTGGTGGGTTTCCTCCTGGGTACTCTGGTTTCCTCCCAGTGAGTGTTTGATTGCTATGATTTAGGTATGAAAAATATGCAAAAAAACATTTTTAAAAAATCAGGAAGGGGCCGCTAAGTTTTCACAGCATTATAACTGCGATCATCCGCGGCTTTCTGCATTAAATCACAGGCAGCCCTGCGTGACTGCAAAAAGTCTCATGAGTATGGATGGCTTGAGACTTATTATTTATCCCCCCCCCCCCCGCTGTAATTTTTGTTGATAATTGTGTTTTAATAACTGTTTTGTTAATAACTGTTAAATTGTGTATATTAAAATTAGAACCATCCACAAGTATAATTTGTAAATGAGCATTAATGATTTTAAGTCAAAGCATTTCATGTAACTTCATCATATGTTGTCTTACTATATCAACACTGCTCATTTTGCAACAAATTGTATTAAATTTTTAACAAAAAACAAAACAAAAAACAAGACAAATTATATACATATATACACTGTATTGCCAAAAGTATTCGCTCGCCTGCCTTCACAGGCATACTGTATGAACTTGAGGTACATCAAATTCTTAATCCACAAGGTTTAATATGATGTTGGCCCACCATTTGTATGTTGGCCCACCATTTTCTATAACAGCTTCAATTCTTCTGACAAGGCTTTCCACAAGGATTGGGGGTGTGTTTACGAGAATTTTTAACTATTCTTCCAGAACCCAATTGATGTTGGACGAGAAGGTGTTCTATCGGGTTGAGATACTCAGAACTCAGGACAGGGTTGTTGTGCAGGCCAGTCAAGTTCCTCCACATCAAACTCGCTCATTCTTGTCTTTGTAGACTTTACTTGGTGGTACACTGGTGGAACGCGAAGGGTCCGTCCCCAAACTGTTCCCACAAAGTTGGGAGCATGAAATTGTCCAAAATGTCTTGGTAAGCTGAAGCATTAAGAGTTCCTTTCACTGAAATAAGGGGCCGAGTCCAACTGCTGAAAAACAGCCCACATTAAAAATCCCCTTCCACAAACTTTACACGTGGCACAATACAGTTAGACCGTTCTCCTTGGCACAATGCAGAGAAGTAGCACAAGACCCAGCCTAGTCCATCAGCTTGCCAGACAGAGAAGCATGATTTGTCAATCAGGAGAACACTTCTCCACTGCTCTAGAGTCCAGTGGCGGCATGCTTTACACCACTATATCTGATGCTTTGCATTGCACTTGGTGATGTAAGACTTGGATGCAGCTGCTTGGCCATGGAAACCCCTTCCATGAAACTCTCTACACACTGTTCTTGAGCTAATCTGAAGCCACATGAAGGTCTGTAGCTATTGACTGCAGAAGGTTGGCAACCTATGTGCACTATATGTCTCAGCATCCGCTGATCCCGCTCTGTGATTTCACATGGCCTACCACTTGGATGGGTGAGTTGCTGTCATTCATAATCTCTTCCACTTTGTTATAATACTGCTAACAGTTGTCTGTGGAATATTTAGTAGTGAAATTTCACGACTGGACTTATTCCACTGGTGGCATGCGGAACCACACTGGAGCTCCTGAGAGCGACTCATTCTTTCACCAATGTTTGTAGAAGCAGTCTGCTTGATTTTATACATCTGTAACCATGGAAGCGATTGGATTCAGTGATTCAAATGGGTGAATGAATACTTTTGGCAATATAAATGACTAGAAATGGATTTCTAGTAAAGACAAAATGTAAAAGGTTTATTATTAGGCGTGTATTATTATTATTTTTTTAAAAGAATGTACAAGATAAATTTGAACAGCATTACGTCTATTCTAAGAGTCATTGTATCAATTTGACTCAATGCTTAGAACTGTTGAGTTGAGTTTGGTAATGAACAGCAGGATTTGTTGTCTGTGAATGAGATGTCATTTGGCTGGAGCAGGGAAGAAGGCAGTTCTGTCTTCTCTACATCTGTGTCACACCAGCAAGACTTATCTCTTAATCTTTCCCATATATCAGACATTTATTATGATTATTAGAACAGTCCGACCAAGAAAACATTACTTTCCTAAATAAATGTTGCCGAATAGATGGGAAGAAGCCTATAGATTTTCTTAAATCTCTCACCAGAGTGACAGATCGCCAATGACTGCCTCGGCCTGGTCCGTCCTACTGTATGATGTTTATTGCCATAAAAAAAAAAATAAAAAAAAAACCCAAGCCGTCGCTAAATGTAGCACTTTACATCTTCTTAATGTGCTTTATTTGCACATTTTTTTGCTGAGTGTACTTTAAGTGGTCTAGATGTACTTTTCAGCACTTCAGGTAATCAATTTTTTAGGGTTGGGTTTGAGGGAAATTTGTAGATAATATGTTTCAAATTTGGTTATGTCGTTCCTAAACGTGTTTATTCCTTTTTCCAGTCTATTATGCAAAATCCAATGATGACATCAGATTCAGTTATTTTGATATTTGCTTTGCTCTGCCTTGACAGAGGAATGGAAAAATAGTGTGACTGCGAGTATGAGAAGAATTATTGATGCGTAACTTAAATAAGATCGGGATGCATATATTACGTTCCTGTAATTAGACTGCAGTGTTGTTTTGCCGTTTCTCTATGCTATCATAAGCACATAATTAGGTTTTATAGAGCAATGCACTTACAACAGATTATAGCAGAAACATTTTACTGTAAAAATAGATTGTTTATGAGATCATAAATTAATGATTTATAGATAATATGATGCTTTGATATAAAGCTTTTCTCGTACATCATTATTGTTTTTTTTTATATATGTAAAATGATTATATTAAAGCTCAACACTATAGAGGAGCAAAACAATGCAGTGTGTTGAAATATGTATAGCACTGTGTAGTGAGTTTCACAGACTATATGCTCCAAAAAACATCTTATGTTCTATGTATTTTTATTTATTTTATTTTTTTTTACCATCATTGGTTCCTGACTTTTTGGACACCCTGTAAAAAATCAGACTTCTTTTTTTTTTTTTTTTCTCCTTTCAAGACCAGGGAATGATTGAAATTGCATTACACAAATCAGGAGACCTTGAGCCACTTCTCGATGTGATGAGTGAGGCAGGAAAAATGGCGAACATGGCTCCATGCAACGGCTGCCTTTTATTCACCCTCGAATCATCAGCACAGCAAGTTCAGGTGGCTAGAAAACATCAGTCACTTTCTCACCATCTGTTCACACTCGCTATAGTAAAATAGAGATGCAGATCAAAGGAAATTCTCTGAGCCATCAGGAATCCAGAACTGATGTCTAATCAACTGGAAGACCATTTGTTAACGAAAGCCTTAACTATTGCTTTTTTTAATTGTTTTATTTTTATTTTTTAATTTGGCTGGCCAGAAGGTGTTCATAAATGTTCTACAGTATATACTGTAGCAGCTGTAGCTCTGGGTACAAGTAAGTCTCAAGACAGTTGTATGGCAGACGCTCCACATAAATCGGAACTCAATCGTAAACAGAATTTAAAAAAAAATGCAGTGCTATTTAACAAATAGAAACTGAAAAACCTGATATGGTGAAGCTTTTTATGTATAAGAAGACATTTCTAACATATTTGTGGAAGAAGACTTGAGCGTCATTGCCTTTGTAGTAGTTAATCAATACAAAAAGGCATACAAAATTAATTAGTTCTTGCAGATAATTTGTTCCAGCTACCCAAAAATATTACCATAACACTATAATTACATTTTTGCATATAAAACAAGTAAAACGTTTAGAAAAGACAACATAAATGAAGTAAAATATGAAATAATTAGACATTAAACCTCACTTAACCATAATTCATGATTCCTCTTGGCACCCGCTGCTTTTTTAGCGATGATTTCTTTCTTCATTTCCACTGAAACTTAGCTCCCTTTTCTTCTTGCTATCATCCTCGCTAACTTTCTTAGGACCTGTGGTGCTGTTTTCACTAAATCTGAAACAAAATGCACCCCCACGCCCCACAAAACCCCACAAATGTAATAAGTCAAATTTGTAAACTTGCTTCGCCTGGCTTTCCACTGACACAAACACATTTTGAAAGGCTCACAGGTGAACGTGCAACTTAGCCAGCGTTCAGTTTGGTTTTATTCCTTTAACGAAAATGCTGATGCAACTTTCTTGTAAAATTTTCACCTGTACCAGGTGAAATGGGGACTTTGTGCTATCTGATATTGCACTAATGTTATGACGTTTCTTTTGCCTTACTGACTTTTCATACTTTAATAAAAATAGTAAAATAAAAAAAAACAATAAATGTTTAATAAATAAATAAATAAACAAACAAACAAAAAAAAAAATAAATAAATAAATAAATAACTTCACCCAGATCTTCTTTTATGAGGTCACAATTAGGGAAAACTCTTATTAGCTTGTTATTTTATACAAAATTGAAAAAACATGGACAATTTCTTTGTCCATGCACATTTCAATGTCTAAAAATGATTTAAATGTAAATTTTGTATAATAGGTTCCCTTTAACAGGCAGGCAGTAAAAAAAAAAAGAGAGGCTGGTTATATCTCAAGAATAAATAATGTACATTATTCACATATATTCCACAGCATTTTAAATCATCTTAAATTATATACAGATACAATTTCATTCAGTAATATAATAAGAATTGCGGTTTTAAAAAAGTGCTGTGGTAAAAATGTAACGGTAAAAACAGTCAACTTACAGTGTTAAAGGTAATACAGCACCAGTAACTCAGTTTCATCGTCTCGCCACATCACACAATCCTGTCACTGATTGGTTTCCTATAAAACCACTTCTCTTGGATTTTATTCCTTCCGCGCTGATAAAGATGAATGGAGTGTTGATATGGACAGGGACTTCCCGTATACCATTCTGGGATCTCGCATTGTGGTTTCTGCTGGAATGAATCAGATGTTGGCTTGACTAAAAAGAGTTTTTTTTTGTTCAGGCTCAGCAAAGAAAATAGCTTTAAGTGTTTGGCAAGAGAAGACCGCTGAGTGGACTAATGGTAACAGGAACTCATGGGGAGCGACAGAGGGAAGAGCAGCCCCTTCATGTGGTGGAGACGAGAGCGCAGAGAGAACGATGATTCCCCCGAACGAAACTTGATAATGAGCTCAAAATGCCAGTCAGGAATGTCTGCAACCAGCAGGGCGGCAGCTGAGGTCATTAAAACGACCCACGAATTCACCAATATGTACGTTTTTGCCCATAGTTCAAGTCTAGGGATATTAGGTGGAGCATATAGTGACTAGCTTTATTTAAACTCCTATGAGGTTTGTGGCAGAACCCATGCATGCTTATAGAGTCTATTATCAACATGAGCACATGGGCCATGAATTTGAAACTGGTTTCTCTCCCCTTGTGTTTGCACAGGTCAGTGTGAGGTCACTCAGCAAGGAGGACAAAAGCAGCATGATAAAACACTGCTTTCAGATTGAACTTGGAATGAAGGATAAAAGGGGGGCATATACACGGCGTGATGGAGAGGTGTGAAACTGCTATGGATTGTGCGGATTTGGCGCTGACGTTTCTGGTATTGTGTATCTGCCCATACAATTACAGGAATTTATTATATCTCTGGGGCTTACAGTATATATCTGTACTTCTTACTGTGACTATAAACAGATCAAAACATGTACAGACACCTGCAAAATAGATTGGACAAAATAACAAATGATAAAAAACAACATCAGTGACTAGATCTAAGAGTAAACCGAATCAAAAATAACATACAGTACTAACAATAAATCATATATATATTATGGGTTATAAGCATAAATACAGTATAACAACATGCAATGAACCTGATGTCATTTTTATCCTATAGTTAAAAGGATGATGCTAAAAATAAGCTGATCAGTTTTAATGTAATCAATGATATTAGTATTTCAGGTTAAAGCTCACGTACTGTACAGTCTGCCTGTCTTTCTCTCGACAGAACATCTTACGCTTTGTTTACGCTAAATTATACTTTTTCCGTCGTGGGCCAAATCAACTCCCAGTTTGGTAATCAGAGATTGAATTACAGATAAGAAATCGAAAGCACATTGGGCAATATATATATATATATTTTTTTTCTAGCATGTTAAAATTCACTTATCCCACTTCAGTGCTGTGATTTCATCATTGAAAATATGAAGTAATTCCAGATAAAATATTAATTTTAGCTTTTTTTTATTTATTAAGATCTATTGGTGCAGGTGTTTGTTTACATTGAGCAAATCTCTTATTAATGGCTTATTTTAAAGTAGATTATCAAATCCGCCACATAACTCTTCATAACATTGCTTTTTACTAAACAAGCAGGTTTGACTTCAGGCAGATATCCAAGCACTGCAAAAGTTTTAATTAATTCTGTCCAGACAGTTTTGACAAAATCTGGCACATAACTTCACTTCTACACAACATTTTGATTTCACTTATGGTACAGTTTTAACTTCAGGCAAGTGCTACCAAAAGTTTCATTAAATCCTATCCAGCCAGTTTTGCCTGATGCTTTGACAAAATCTGGCTGGACAGACAGACATACATACAGACAGACAAACATATAGACAGATTTTTTTTTTTTTTTTGTGAGACTGGTTTCTGGTCCTTATATCACTGAAAGAGCGAATTTTGACTAATGTACAGACAAAAACTTTTCTTTTAATGTATAGATAACTTTTTGTTTAATCATTATTTCTACATTTAAGTACAATTGACAAAGGAAAAGCATACAGATTACATTCTATATAAGGCATTTATTTATACCTGACCACTTATAATTAACAGTAGCATAATTTTCACTGACACATCTCACTTTTTTTCTCTTTAAAACACACAAAATAAGGTAGATTCAAAACTCATATCTAAGCAGAGACAGATTTGGAAGTGAACAATGTGTGAAAATATTGAGAGTGTTGAGAGTTTGTGAATCTTTTTTTTTTTTTTTTTTTTTAAACCATCAACTCTCCAGCATGTCCCAAGCTCAGGTTTTTACATACTACAATCATCTACACATGTAGCATATACAATTTTTTTTCTTAAAAAAAAACACATATTGGCATATAAATAAACATTATTTCATCATTATTTCAACATATCATAATGCACTTCATGTTGATAATTGAGATCAAATGGGAAGGCAAAACACAAAGACAAAACCCCAAGTTAAAGAAAAATGCCAAGAACTGAGATAGACCAGTTTAACACATACTGTAGAATAAATTTCTTGGAATTATCAGTGGCTATAAATCAAGTTAAAGAAGTGTTTAAAGATAGTTTTGGTATTCAATGATATTCAAAAGATTGAATTGAACTGCATTTACTTTTACCGTAAATTTCAGGCCTCTGTTTCTTGACCTCATATTCCTGTATATGTGTCATACACTTGCTATTTATGTAAGTAAATATAAAATGTGCTGCATCTTGGTGCCATTCTTGAAATATGTCACCCATTACATCAAATCAGATATTAAGTCTCAACTTAACCTGTGTGGTTTAATACTTGACTTGATGCGATGGGTCACATATACTCATAAAATTCTAAAAGAATCCGGGAAGGTTCTGCTTTCTTTTATTACACTTAAGTACAGTATGTTGCTGTTTGGATTTAAACAAGCAAGCACTTCAGAACTATTGACGTCATCATGAATGCAGTAATTAATATGTTTCTGCTGGCAACAATTCTTTTAACCCTAATTGATGCAGTGGACAGCTTCTTAAATGACTTGTCTCATTTCTTAAACAACAGTCAGAAGCCATGTCCCTTGGTCATGGAAAGCGCTGCTGTATTTTAGAATGGTCAAATCAAGGACGTTGCTGAAATTGGGTTAAGACCTGTTCAAGAAATTAAAGGAAAGGTGTATTTCCACATATAATGAGAACTCACTGAATTGGGACTATACAGCTGTGCAGGCTATAAGAAAACCTCATCTTAGTGAGAGACAAAAGAAGCTTCAGTTTGATAGGGAGCATAAAGATTAGACTTTGGAACAATGGAAAAAATGGTCATGTGGTCTGAAAAGTCTGTATTGACCGGATTCCAGATTGGAAACACCTGATGTACCCGTCATGCACGGTATGATCTGGGGTTTCTTCAGTTTTTACATTCACATTGTGTGGCAAAAAATGAAGTCAGCTGAAGACATGAATATACTGAATGACCAGGTTCATCAGGTTCATAATGGCATGGGTATATTCCATGACGACAATGCCAGGGTGCATCGGGGTCGAACTGTGAAAGAGTTCGGGGAGCATAAGGAACCATTTTCACACAATAAATTGGCCACCAGAGACCTCGTGGTCTGGTCTCATTCTCCATCATTTACCAAACATTAATGCATTTTTGGATGAAACTAAATATTGTGACTGGGCATAAGGTTGTCAGTTCAATGCCTCAGTAAATGTGCACTGTAATCATAGCTGAAGGCAGACCAAAGTAATGTTAGAGTGTGTGGCTTTTTGTTGTTGTTGTTGTGCCAGGCAGTGTATTTGACTAGTTCATAGCCTACTCATTTAAAAGCACCAACCTTTTTCAATCAGCTGCCACACTATTAAAATAGCAAGATTTAAAACCATTTTCACAACTACATTTCTGTAATTTGTTCTGTTGATACATTCCCCAATAATCGAACCGCCAATCCTCCGATCAGTGCCTTAACCCTCTGAGCCACCACTGCCCCTATTTTTTATTTATTTATTTATTTATTTATTCAAATGAAAAATGATGAATATGTGCACAAACCTTTTTAGAAAAAGAATGTCACATGATGTTCCTCAGAGAATTTCTGTTATCTAGGTGAAAGGTCCATACCTGAGCATCTCATACCTTCTGAACTAGGGTAGATTTGTGTAATGAAATAAACAAAAAAGAAAGCTCCTGTAGCCTTGACCACACGATGCACTCAGTTAAAAAATCACACTGATAAATTAATAATGGGATGCCAGGTCAGGAGGGCAAAAATGAGTTGAGAAAGTGCTTGGTGAAGTCATTCCCAGTGAAGTGCATGTATTTATTAAAGATCCAGGGTGTCCTTTCTTAAAACCAAACTTTTATTTATTTTCATAGGTACAAAAAAAAAACAAATAAATAAATAATAAAAATCCCCTTCCTGGATCGAGACCTTGTCATATTAGTCATGATGAAGCGGACTGGTGAACCAGAGGGCATGTTGCCAGAAGCTCAGTGTTTCTAGCAGGGCCACCCTGGGTAAACAGATCTGAGGGCACGGATTCCCATTACTCCTGGTAAATGGGCCACCTGCATAACCTGGTCAGGCTGGTAGGTATTGAATTAATAAGTGACGTGGAAATATTTGGATTAGATACAGTCCACACTTCTCCCCATGACCAAGCGTATGCTTTTGCAATCACCCTCGCCGACGCTTCTGGCTCTCCTTTACAATTACATCATGAGGTTCTGATTCTGACAGCTTTCCTCGGAGAATTTTTGTACCACAGCCCTTATTGCGTCTGGAAATAAGGTCAACTATATTTAGTCCAAATAATTCGATCTGACAAATTCGATTGACTCTGTCCGCACAGTGTGGTGCAAAAAAAAAATAAAAATTCTCTGACCGAAGAAATCATGTTGAAGAAAAAGGGTTTTCTGGTCATTCTCAAGGAGGAGCCTCTTGATTCACTTAAAAGCATCAGTAAACGTGGTCACAGCTTGGTCATGGATGGAGTCTGAAAAGGCCATGGAAGAAGATGATCTAATAAAGCGTTCGACAACTTTTTGTGCCACACAGGCTGATGCTACCGGCCCTCATATACATTTAAATTGCATCAGAATGGTCCTTAAGCATTATTCAGAAGATGCTGCAGGATGGCTGTCATATACAGTAGAGAGCATCACCATAGCAGTACCATATAAAGATCAACCAGTTCAGGTGGTTTGGGACCATTACATGGATGTCCCCTGTTTGGCTACCACTAGAGGTTTATCAGGCATATCCTACTGGACACTAGTTGCTGTTCAGGTTTGATATTTAATTTACTTGATACATTTGCAACTAACCAGAACAAGCATACTCATTACTCTAATTTCTTACTCAGAAAAACGTAAATCTTTACCCTAGTCAGGGTCAAGGTGGATCTGGAGCCTATCCCCAAAACACTGGGCATGAGGTTGGACACCATGCACATTCACTCACTCATTCACACCTAGCAATGGAACCTCCAACAATGTGGTGAAAAATAGATGCAGGATTTCACCCAAAACAGCAGCGTTTATATCTGATTGCATGCATCAGCACAGCACAAAAAGTGGGAAAAACAGCAATTTAGGAGCAAAAAAGGCCACTCTGTCTATCATCCAACGAAAGCAAGAAAAATTGGGACAGTTTATCCCTGGAGGCAAAAACAGGCATGACAAACAAAAATTAGACAGACTCTCAGGAAATGAACTGGGCCTGCAATGAGTCCTACAGGAGATCAAGAATAGCGATTGTTTGTACCGTTCCCATAGACAGATGCGCCCCTTTCACGAGCTGGCGACAAGTTATCCATCGATTTTTAAAGGATCAAGGATTTCACTCTCTGAAAGTAAGGTACCAGTGAAAAGTTTGGATTTATTTCTCTACATTGTAGAGCAATACTAGAGATTTAAAAGCTATGGAATGACACATATGGAATTGTGTCAATTCAGCCAACTCAGGTGGAATCAACATTCACGGACAAATGGCCTCTTTTAGAATGTTACACCATTCAATTGTTTGAATCGAGTCTCATCAACATACTCTGCTTGGTCGTTTGTAAATGTTAATCGATTATTCCTTCATTCACAAGAAATTTCCTGGTTTGACATCTCCTAGGTTGTTTTTGAAAGTTGGTCCAATATTGACAACTTGAAGACTTGAGACCCTAACACAACGATGCAAATCCAATTTCAAAACACCATTCATTTATAGTTATCGAGTATAGTTAATAGTCCGTTTTACATCTTTGTATGTTCATAAGAGTCTCTCGTTATGGAGTTATCTTCACAACGCCTGCTACTCTACATTCAAGGAAATGAAACTTGACTTCCCCTCATGCCACCAAAACAGCTCTGACCCCACAAGACCTCTGACGGTGTTGCAAGGTGGGACCTCCATGGATCAGACTGGTTTGTCCAGCACATCCCATGGATGCTCGAACCGAATCGACAGTTTGGAGGCAGCGTTACCACCCTGGAAGTCTTTGCCTGCTAAGTCCCGTACGCCCCAAGCTGTGATGCAAGTGTGTTATGATACATTTCTATCATAGCCAGCATTAACTTTATTATTTTCTTTTATGGTGGTCCAGCCCAGATAGGCTGCCTCATAAATGAACCTTGGGGGCCAGTGATCCTGTGCCCGGTTTATTGGTATGTAATTGATAATCAGCGTTAATGTTATAGATGATATGTGTGTAAATGCTATAAATGTATTTAGTGTTAATATTCTGCTGTTTTGACCATGAATTTGTAACATTGTTCTGGATTTACTAAAACCTTTTTTGGGGGGGGGTTTCTCCCTAATTTAGTCATGTCCAATTCCTCCCCGTCACTAGGGGGCTCCCACTACCACTCTATCACGTGTTTCCTCCGAATCACGTGACATCAGTTGACCGCATCTTTTCAAACTGCTCGCTCACACACCATTGGGGGCGGCGTAACACACTCGGAGCTCCTGCCGCTTGCGTGAGCTCACAGACGCCCCTGATTAATGTGGGAGCACCAAGTACCTCTCACCCCTCCCCTCTGAGAGAGCTCGGCCAATCAGCTCTCTCTAGGCCTTCAGCTGCAAGAGGTTACAGCATCAACCGGGAATCGAACTGGCGATCTCCGGATGATAGGGCGAACACTTTACCACTGCGCCACTCATAGGCTGGATTTGCTCCTTTAACATTATCCCAATGATATTTTATCAACACAATATACCCTGACATAGTATATACTGTAGTAATCTACAATGGTGTGACTGATCAACTTTTTCAAAATCTAAGTGATTTGATTCAGGACGGATTTGTATGTGCTTGAATGCTTTGAATCTTCTGAGTGTGAGTCAACTTAGGATATGATGCATTTTTACAGACATGTGGATTAAAGCCACATAGAACAGCCCAAAACAGAGAAAACTCAATAGACTGAATAAAAACCATTAAAATGGATTGTCTATTCACTTCAAACGTTGTCGTAGCTGCTCAGCAAGAAAATCTTTATTTTTTCCTGAAATTGTTTAAGTGCATGAATCTAACCCGATCACTCTCCATTTGACACACGCCATATTCGTTTAACTGGAGTCAATTGGCTCATGGTTTGTATCTCTTTTCACTTCTGTCTGTTTTCCTGCTTCCTGTAGCATCTGCAACCCCAAAGCTGGATGCTGTGAACAGACTCAGATAAGAAGCTGACAGATGATTTATGAAGAGGTACACTGCTGAGACCTTCATAAGAAACTGGGAAGACTGGGGACCAAGTTATCATGATAGATTACAGTCTGAGAAAGGATCTCTAGGAATAAAGAATGTCCTTATCAGGGGGCTTCTGACTTGTAAAGAACCAGCATGTAATCTGCGCAATATAATCTCAATTAGATACAGGGTTAGCCTGCGCTTGACCCGCAGTCACATGTTGATTTTTATTTATTTTTTGTATGCATCTTATTCATTTTCTCTATCCTATTGAGATTTGCAGTGGATCCTGGGAACCCTGGGTGTGAGGTGGAAGCACATCTGGGACTCCAGTCCACTGCATGCACATACTGTGATTCACATTTCTGGGGAATTTAGAGTACCTACTAGAGTATACTACTGATGAAACTGGAGGACATAAAAGGAACACACATGGGTGAGAGAACATGGGGAACAGTAGAGACATGGGGAACATGAGAAGCGTAAGGCGGACTCAGTATACGAGTTACTAAAATCTTAAAATGTACAATAAATAAATAAATAAATAAATAAATAAATAACTCCTTTCATTATAGTGTTTTCATTTTTAGTGTTTTATTGAAAACTGAGCTTGTTTTTGGGGGGGGGGGGGGGGTTGGGCAAATCTGTGAGAAGGCAAAAATGCATAAGTGATCTGAAATGATATTAAAATAACATTTAGTCTTCACAACCATTCGCCAGAAAATGCCTGTTTGTTCACAGTTCATAATGAAGTAATGTCTTAAGAATGCTACATGCATATGCACTACGTGTTCAATTAAGTATGATGGTAATAGCTGTGATGGGGAAATGATTCAAAGTGGTATTAACAGGAAGGTTCTGCGTTAAATGTAATGCCATTTGAGGTTTTTAACCTCATTATGGATTCATCCGCATGTCTGTCAGTGTCTGGAATAGCAGTTGAATATCTGATGAGGCTCATGAATAATTCCTCTTTATGAAAAACCGCTCAAAAATCAATCTATATATACGAGAAGAAGATTTTTCTTGGGGGGGGGGGGGGGGGGGATATGTATTGCATATAAACA
>JAAGKR010004130.1:50699-65362 GCA_011419295.1 Clarias macrocephalus
CCCAGATATGTATTGCATATCATCAATCATCTATGACTTTTTGAGTTTCAGCCAGTGCAGGCCAAAGTTAATATTTGACAGAGTTGACATTATACATTTATGTCTCCTTGTATTGCTTACTCTTCCAACACTATATGGAGTCACTTGTGGGTGGTGCAGACCTGGCAAATCACCTACATTCATCTAAATCATTTTTCTAGTGAAAGCTGAGGTACCACTTCACGTTATGCACTCAGGTAAAAATAGATTTGTACTATTGTAATATGAACTCTTGAATGTATGTAATTTATGTATAAGTCTAACTGACAAAATTAAAAGGTGTCGGTTGTAAATCAGACGCTCACTTTATACGCAGATGGAAAACAAGCGCCTTTTTCACCAAGAACTGTGCAATATACTGTACTGTACAATGTAATGTAATACAATACAGGTGGCACTGTGGCGTTGCACCTCTAGATTCAATTCCCACCTTGGGTCTGTGTTCATGGAGTTTGCACGCTCTCCATGTGCCTGGCGGGTTTCTTCTGGGTGCTCATGCAGATTACTCTAATTGGCGTTCCCAGGGCATTGGTGGATCAGTGGTAGATTTCTTGGCCCGTGTTCGATTCGCCCAAACCCCAGCCACTGGAAGCAGTGCCAGTGCCAAGCCCGGATAAAATGGGAGAGTTGCGTCAGAAAGGGCATCCGGTGTAAAACCTGTGCCAAGTTGTTGTGCGGATCAGTTGTCCGCTGTGGCGACCGCTCAATGGGAGCAGCCGAAAAGATTGACAACAACAGTCTGGCATTCCTAAATTGCCCGTACTGTGTGAATGTGCATGTTGGCACCCTGTCTATGGTGTACCCAGCCTCATGTCGTAAGTCTCCTGGGATAGGCTCCAGGCCCGCCGCAACCTTGTATACAGGGAAAGCGATATAGACGATGAGTGAATATCTGCACCTTCTGCCTATACCCGCATCACAGTTGTGCTAATATTTAGTACAATAGTTTGACCCTGAGTTTGATACCGCTTTCATAGAACAGTTTACTATCAACTGATTTATTTTGCTCCACTAACACATGCAGTATCCTTCCACGACCGGTGGAAATAACTGACCGTGACTGGCAGAACTGGTGGCCAACAGTTATCGTAATTACCAGGGATAAGAGTGGTTTTAAAATGTTACCAGTCCTACAGTACAGTATGTAGCCTAATGGTGTGGAGAATAAAGCATGGAGGTGGTGGACAAGCTTGTAAATCTCATAAATTTGAACTTGATCCTGCTTTAGAACATCAGCTCCAGTGACTTACGGGTTCTAGAGTTAACTCTCAAATAGTGTTAAATGTGTAGTGTTAAACTGTTGTACAAAAGCAACATCACACACAAGGTCATGCTGTTGTGCTCTGATGCCTTCGGCACTCTGGCTGCACCCTCGTGCCTGTGATCACATCGTAGCCGTGCCGATTACCAGCACAATACAGCAGCTCCCTCTTATTACAGTATCTTAATATTGTTGATTTTCTTTAATTATTTGGTATGATGTTTTCCCAATTGTGTAAAAGTATTTATCATAACATTTCTATTACAACAATTCAATTTAAAACACAGTTTTTCATTAGATAAAGCAGCATAAAGACAAAGCCCCACGACTGAAGTACCTAAAATAATCTCTAGCAAAGACTGACAATGATATATATTGTTTGCTTGTTTGTTTGTTTTTTAATGACCCCGTTTATCTGTAATTCCGTGCCTTACTTGCTAACTGCATATGTACTGTGCGTCCCGCTCAGGAAGAAAACATTCTGGTTATTCATCAGCCAGACTGGAGTGAAGGAGAGGAGCCTGGGTGAGTTTTCGACTTTGTAAATCCGTGATGTGATTTTCAGTTTTATTCTGCTCCCATTCATAGTGAGTGAACACTGCAAATTGATTGCGCTCCTGCTGTTCGTCCTAAACCCTGGCTTACACAACACCTTATCTCTTGGAGAAGATTTCATTTCAGCTTTACACTTTGTCGCATTATTTGGATGCAGACATCATTTGTGTGGCTGCCTTATCTTGAGCTTAACCGCTCGCTCTTTAGCTTTTACGCTGGAGCTCTCCGGTTTCAATGAGAACCGATGAACCTCTCGAATCTGCCGAGACTGCCGGTGCTCACGGTGTGTGTGTGCAGACGCCCCAAGCTAACAACGTGGCAAAGGGAAATCTATTCTCTCTTTAATTAATTAGCACATCGTTAAAAGCATTAATTGAAATTCTGCTGAAGTTCATCCTCAGTGCTTTGCCATGCGCAGGGTCAAAGACAAGCCACACAACAGTGTGCTGCCAAAGCAAAGGCCACATATGGGCAACACCACCAGCTAAATGCACACCTGGATATAGCGCTTTGCATAGAATCAAATAGCCACTTTATTTGGAAAACCCGTAACCCCTGCTAAGCATCATGAGCATCAGTAAACGTTCACATCAGACATCAGAATGGTGCCAGATGGGGTGGTGTGAAAATATCAGAACCCCTTGGGATTTTCCAATCATATTTCACACCCTCTAGGTTTTATGCAAATTAAACAACAAAAACAAACAAACAAACAAACAAACAAACAAAAAACCAGTGTGGAAGAAGGCACCCCGGGCTAACAACACCACAAGAGTTTTATTTGCATAAAGACCTTGGTGAGGGTAGAGGTCAAACACAGCGGCCATACTGTTAAGAACGGACAGAAAGGCTACAGTAATCCGAACACCAATCTCTAAAACCGTGATGAGGAGAGAAGCGTCTGAGAATGCACAAGATGTTGAATGACCTTGAGGCGGTTGGGCTACAATAGCGGAAAACCACATCAGGTTCAACCTTCCGTGAGGCAAAAACAGGAATCAGGCTATAGTGGGCACAGGCCCACTTAAACCACCTGAAGCTTTAGTATTGCACTCCTAATGAAGTGGCTGGTGAGAGTATAACAGTAATTCAACCCAAGAATGCAATCTTCAGGAAAAACAGAATGAGGACCGAAGAAAAAAAATTGAGGCCAAGCAGATCTTGCTAGGGGTAATCGCAAGTCAAAAGCACTTGACTGGCGATCAAATGCATGCTGAACAAAATATATAGTACTCTCTCTGCTGCAGGAGTCGATGAAGTCATGAACACTATTGCTGCTTAATATTAAAATATACAGCTTTTTTTTTTTTTTTTAAAGAGATTCTAGCCAAATTATACACAATAATCCTTAAAGTGCAAATGTGTTGAATTCTGATGAACTTTAAGTCTCTTCTGCTTGTTGCCTGTCCTTAGCAGTGGTTTCCTAGCAGATCTTCTACCATGAAGGCCTGATTCACACAGTCTCCTCTTAACAGTTGTTCTAGAGACGTGTCTGCTGCTAGAACTCTGTGTGGCATTGACCTGCTCTCTGATCTGAGCTGCTGTTAACCTGCGATTTCTGAGGCTGGTGACTCGGATGAACTTATCCTCCGCAGCAGAGGCGACTCTCGGTCTTCCTTTCCTGGGCCGGTCCGCATGTGAGCCAGTTTCTTTGTAGCGCTTGATGGTTTTTGTGACTGCACTTGGGGACACTTTCAAAGTTTTCCCAATTTTTCGGACTGAACGACCTTCATTTCTTAAAGTAATGATGGCCACTCGTTTTTCTTTACTTAGCTGCTTTTTTCTTGCCATGATACAAATTCAACCTCTTTGAATTTGAGAAGGCGTGTCCAAACTTTTGGTCTGTACTGTAAGAGACAAATTAATGCAACTCTGGATAAAAATGAATGTTGTGACATGGGTGGAAACCATTAAAATAGACTGATTGTTTAGTGAATAAATTTTAAATCCAAAAATAATAACCCTGAATTTAATCATAAGACACAATTGATGGTTTCAGGCAATCAACAAATGGAACAAACTAGCTTATTTTTCCGTATAGTATAATTGATTGTGTTCCTGTAACAGCATACGTAATTGTGTTTCAGTCATTTTTATGCCTTATCACTTTCTATATTATCATAGCATGCCATATGTGACTCTCATTGTAAGTGAATTGAACATTTTTTGGTCTTTTCTCAGTATAGGGCAATGTGTTGAAATTCTTGCCTGAGGTGATGACTATACTGTACGCTACAGATGCACTCGACTGAGATAAGACTGCAAATGCTGTGGTATAGAGTGCTCTATAATATTCATTCAGTGAAAGCACGCTTACACTTCAGTTTGCTTTTTCATTTAGCTGATCAATTCACATCACATAATTCACATCATATGTTAAAGTTCCGTTATGCCTTCTTTAATTTTATTCACCTCTGTATAGGATGCTCTGACTCACTGCCTTTCAGCTCCAGCAGAACAACTAAAGCATGTCTTTTTAAATTTAATTTGGTCTCATGCTGGGAAATTAAAAGTGCCACCACTGATTAATGCTGGATCTTTTGAAATGGCTGCACTTGTGACCCCGTGGTGTCACCTTCAAAGTAAATGGGGTTTCTGGAACAAACTGTATAGAGCGAAAACAATGAGAATGTGTGAATATGTTAGCGGAAAGGAAAGGAAACAACTTCAGATCAGACGATTAACACAGCTGCTGGCCAAACACATGTGGATTCAGTAGCAAGAGATTATTGTAGTGGTTTAAATTCAGTCAGTAGCTTTGTAAGAAATAAAATATGACAGGACATACCTTTAAGGGAAAATAATCACCAACAGGGTGGAGTGATGCAGCCATACATAGAAAGGTCATTATTGAATTGCATTCGTGAACTTTTCTAACCACATTTCTTCTGTGACGTTAACAATTCAGCCATATTGTTCCAGGTTTTAATAAAGGGTTGCACTGTTCTTAACCAAATTCCAGTCATGCTGGCCAAGAATTTGACCCTTCTTTAATAGAGTGTCACCATGCATGGCCTTGATCAGACAAAAAAAAAAAAGAAAAAAGAAAAAACACAGCTATGTCTTTAATGTTAAGTAAATGTAAGAGTATTTCCACATGCGCAATGTGACAAGACCCCACAGGATTAAAATTCAACAGATGTGTGGCCATAAGAAAACCACTTGTTACTAAGGGCTAATTGGGGAAAAAAAGCATAAAAAAAATCTAACTTTGGAAAAGGTCAGAGTCCAGATTGCCCCTGTTACAGAACGATGGGGCAATCAGAGTACATTTCCAATTATTCTGCTCTGTTAACTTCTGGGTTCCTGTATTGAATCAAACCAAATAGTGTTAAATGGAAATCTAGTTGGCCAAAACACACTATTGCTGCTAACTGTACATATAACTGTATATATGTGTGTGTGTGTGTGTGTGTGTGTGTGTGTGTGTGTGTGTGTGTGTGTGTGTGTGTGTGTGTGTTTAATTTTTTTATTATGTTTTATATATAATATAGAAAATGTGTGTGGCAAAAAAGCTACTTCTGAAGTTTATGCAAAATATAATTGACTAATCTTGCTTCCCTAAAAAGAAGCTACCTTGCTAACTTTAGCCGTTTTGGAGAGATGATTTCATATGTGCCCCAAAAAACTGCCATTTTTCAGTGTTATACTTTCTCACTTCAAACAATAACAATTTAAAATGCTAATTATTATATTGCATTTCTTTATGAATATCAATCACAAAATTGGTTTAAGCTTCTAGAAAATTGTTCCTTAAATTAAAGCAAAATAAAGGATTTCCCCCCGAAAAATCTGTCCGTAGCTACTGTACTGTATGCCAAATTCATGTTACAATTTTGCATTTTAGAATAATACACCTTATGTCTTTCCATGTGAAATGTAAATGGGCAGAGTTTTATCTGAATGACAGATAAGATCATTGAAAGATTTAAAGTCACAAAAGGTTACTGACACTACATCCTACAGTAGGTGAGACACCTTTTTTTTATTATTATTTTTTTTTAGCACCGATACCATGCTTTGAGTGCCCTATGTAGGGTGTACAGTCCCTTTTTCCACACACCAAGTAGTGCCCTTGATCAGGGGTTCAGGCGATTTAAGATTCAGCTAGTTTTTTATTCATTTTTTGCTCACGTTAACTGTGAACAAAATGGTAACGTGAGTCATGAACCTGTCGGCGCGTTGGTGAAAGCTCACGCTTACTGTACGTTCACTAGAAGTAATGAAAGATCTAAACACAACACAGACAGTTCAGAGGGACGTTATACTTTCTGAAAGTGCTTCCATGAATGTGGGACTTGGCAGGCAGCTGCTCTTCCTTCTTTCCAGTTCTAGATCACATAGTCCAGTGATTATAAGTGTTAATAAGCATGAACTATTATATGTTTCATGTTATTCTTAGACACTTTTATGCTTTGCAATTTCTGCCAAGAACACTCATGAAGCAGTTTCTACTGGGCATCATTTTCATTTATTTACTTTTGTTTTGTTGTACATACAGTACAGTATTTAGATGTGATTTCTACAGTGTGTGTGTGTGTGTGATATGAATATGTCTTCATTTTGTAGGTTGTCATGAATTTGAAATGTTCGACGATAACTTGACGAAGCTGAAGTGTAGTAGAAACATTGAGATGAATCACCGGTAAAGCAATAACCATGGTGTTACAGTATATATTTCCTCAAGGCATACAACTTAAATCACAGGTTACAGCAATGGACTTCTGATATGCCAAGCAAGCCACTGCAAAGAATACCATGTTAAAACATATTTTTGTTCCTTTCGCTTAGAAGAAATTGTACGACGTGTTTGGGGGGCAGCGAGGAATTGATCTCAGAAAGACCAGACCGCATGACACAAATTTGATTCTCAACCTTCCCAGATCAAGACTGTGTTCATATGGTGTTTGTAATTATGGTTTGGTACTGTACAATATTTGTTAACTGTTTGATTTATAAAGAAAATAAATATGTTCTTAATCCTTAATAGGTCTTTTCTTTTATATGTGTAGTCCACTGGTAATTTTCATATTAGTGAACTCAGTCTATTTAAAGTCCTGTTAAATGAACATTACTGTGCAGAAGTCTTGATCTATTTCTCTCTTGTGATAATTTTTTGCTAGGATGTCTTGTATTTTTAATGTAGTCTTGAGGAATAGTTCTCCAGGCTTCCTGAAAGACTTTCTTTGGCTCTTATTTTTGAAAAGTGTTTGCCTCTCATTTCCAGTAAATTCGCTGTACCTGAGCCATTTTAGTGGAATGTGTTCTGTATGTTAAGCCACACAGTGACCTATGATGATGACGGATGATGACAGACGATCAGGCCGGTGATTGGCATCCTGGAGACGCTGAATGCTGAGTGGTTGGAACAAACGAGAGGGGAAATGAGGTCGCTGCTGAGGTTGTTACATAAAATTTTTTAATAGTATCTTTAGGCACTTTGCATCCCATCACAGTTAAATCATTCTTCCCATTTCTTATATAACTACTACCTATACATTTATTTATAGTATACTACTACAGTAGTACAGTGATATAAGTAAACTTACTACATAAAGTATACTTGGGGAAAATCTTTTGAACTTTACTTGAATGTATTAAAAGTTTACTTTAAAAAATGTATTCAAAAAGTATCATTTTTGTAAGATAAAATAAATTTAAAAAATCCTCACAAATAACATCACCTTAATATATATATATATATATATATATATATATATATATATATATATATATATATATTAAGGTGATATTAAGGTAATATATATATATATATATATATATATATATATATATTTTTTTTTTTATTTATTTATTTATTTATTTTTTATTTTTTTTTTTATTTTACTGATACATAACAATAAAAAAAATTAGAAACTCTCATCATTCAACAACTTTTGTAACTCATCTGCTGTGGTATAAAATATATTAATAAACATATGAAATACTCTAGTGACAATACGTTCTTGCATGGTGGAGACAATGCAGTGAAAGCATTTGGCACTTGAGGAAGCAGCTCTTTGAGAGGAAATATGAAAATTCAGCTTCATTGAAGGGCTGGATATTACATTGCTCTTTTCATTAAAATGTGAAGTGCTGCTGGGGTGTTTTGCTGCGCAGTCATTTTGCAGTCCTTTTTCCCCCATTTCCCTTTCCAAAGACGCCTTCCACTGCTGCAATTAATGACTCATTTTAGACAAGTGGTTGGTCCATGCTGTTAGGACCTTGAGTCACCTTCCTCAGAAAGCAAGTATGGCAACATAGTTTGGGTTTTTAACACATCTTAAGGAATACTCAACATTTCAGACGGAAATGGCTTTCATTCTCAGCATGACCCTCGGGAGCACGCCTCTTTCCAACACAATGTGGCTGCACTACAATTTACACGCATTAGCTAATTGCTTGCTTTTTTTTTTTTTTTTTTTTTTCGCATAACAGTAACTTTTCTGCCAGTTATGTAATTCAAGAAGGCTCATTATGGGCCAAATAGATTTTTTTTTTTTTAATCACTGGCTAGTTTTAGATAACGCAGGTTTGACTTTGCAGTAATTGAGAAAATTAGTCCAAGTTGTAATAGGAGCCTCATCACAGTCACTCCAATAAATAATTGTCATTGATAAACTACTCTGAGACACACACAGCGTTTTATCTATAACTACTGTATGATTAGCTGCTAGGGTTTTCTGAGATTGTGCCTGTATCTCTTACATGTCTTTGTCCTGTCTTTGTACAGTGATACACCACCAGTCAAAAAAATTTAGCATGCTTTCTACTTAAGTGTTTTTTTTCTTTAAACTAAGATTAAGATAGCCAAACTATGAAAGAACACAGATGGATTATGTAGTACACACAAACCTGTTAAAGTCCTCGTTTCTATTCATACAAACGTAAATCATTCTTTTGATTGTGTAAAGCTGCTTTGCGACAATGGCAATTGTTCAAAGCAATATACAAATAAAATTGAATTGAATTGAATTAAACAACCCAAAATATGTTTTATTTTTTAGATTGTCCAAAATAGCTACATTTATCGATGATGTCAGCTTGGCACACTCAAGGCATTAGTACTCACCTGGAATGGTTGTCAAGTCACAGGTATCCCTTCTCAAGAGTGGCATTTCTTGCTTTCCTAATGTGCTTTAGACTATCAGTTGTCTTCTGCAGAGGAGGGGTGGGTACCGAGTTAATGGCCCTATTAGTGCTTCTACAACTACTATACAACTCTATATTATGGCACAAAACACTCAGTTAAGTAATGAGCAAAGGCATACACCATTACTTTAAGAAATGAAAGTCAGTAATTTGAATGTACCCCGGCCATTAAATGATATGATGAAACTGGCTCGAAGACCAAGAGCTATCTCTGCTGCAGAGGATAAGTTTATTGGAATGACCAGCACCTGAAATTAGCCCAATACAGTACATGCTTCCCTGAGTTCAAGCAGCAGACATCCGTTTTGAGTCCAAATTTAAGATTTTTGGTTCTAACCACTAAGTCTGTGACAGATGTTGAGAGGGTGACTAGATGGTTCCTGAATGTGTGGTTCCTACTGTGAGGCATGGAGAAGGAGATGTGATGGCGTGGGGATGCTTCGCTGGAGACACTGTTAGAGTCGAAACCGAGGGCACCACAATTGTGGGACCATCATTTGATTTCCAACAGGACAATGACCCAAAATCAATGACTTGGTTATGGACGAGCTATTTGTCCAAGAAGGAGAGTGATGGAGTGCTGCATCAGATGACCTGGCCTCAACATTCACCCAATATGAATTCCATTGAGATGTTTTGGGCCATGAGTTGGACCAGAGCGAAAGAGAAGCAGCCAACAAGTACTTAACACCTCTGAGATGTCCTTCAAGACTGTTGGAAAACCATTCCAGGTGACCACCTCATAAGGCTGACTGAGAGAATGCAAAGAGTATGAAAAGCTGTCATCAAAGCAAAACAAAAAACAACAACAACAAAAAACATATTCATATTTAACATGTTTTTTTTTTGACTAAGTAATTCCATATTTATTCTATCCTAATTTCAGTGATGTCAGCATTAACACTTGTAACACTTCAGTGACACCATATGATGATTGGAGAAGGTCAAGTGCAAATTTCGTACATAACAAATATAACAGAGGGTTCTGAGCACACTGCAGTGTAGCCAATCCATTTATTTTGCTCCTTAACCCACACCATAACTATTGTGTCATACAAAAGTTCAAGACGTGTCCGACTAACCCACAAAGTGTTCATGACATTGTGTAAAAAGGACTGAAAAAGTCAGGACACATCCACACTCACTCACTCATCGTCTATACTGCTTTATCCAACACATCGCAGGGCACGCACATATACACACACACACACGCAAGTCACACATTATGGCCAATTTAGGAATGCCACTTAGCTTAATCTAGCTTAATGTAGATGGAACCTGGAGTACCCAGAGGAAACCCACCAAGCACATGCAAAATCCATGCACATGGACTCAAGATGGCAGTCGAACCCGGATCCTGGAGGTGCAAATGACAATCCAATCCAATTACATTGGCCACCATTGTAGATGTTTATGTAAGTTCTGATAAGAAGCTCATGAAAAGCTGCTAAAGTGGGATACATTTACATCATTTACACTTTGTCTGTCCCACATTACCAATAATTACCCTAGGTGTAATGCAGACCTTTATCTTACATTGTTGACATGCAACAAATAAGGGGAATCAACGGAAATTAACATCAATTTAAATATACAAGAAGTCACTTAAAGCTACAGGAGTCAGAAACTCCCAACTTCTGGCTCAAAAAGCTGACAATTCAATTGACGATCAACTCTTAAATGGAAGCTCTAGCTCTCTGGTGGGAGGATATTTGCGTGTATTCGGGGGCTGAACCACACTCTGCTTTCAGCTTCTTGCTAAAGAATCCTAGCCTGTCAGACAACATTTACATAATTAACCTTATAATATAGGGGTAGTGTCCAAGCATAAATTATTTGCAGGCAAGCGAATGTACTTTATTTATTTACTTCTTGCTCTTGGTGAACACCGACTCCGTGACTACATCTGAACCGTTTAACACTGCCACGATCCTGATTAGATTAAACCCATTCGTTAAAATTTTAATGGGAGGAGAGATAATGCGAGGGGATATGTGTGTTTAAATTCCATTGCATGTGTCCTGGAGAAGTGGAGGACATTAACAGAACTGTGACAAGTGCACAAGGACCCTGCGGCAATCATGCGTCATATCACATCACAGAGGGTGAGTGAAATATCACCCTCTGACAAAATCCAGACGACACAGTGTCAGAGGACAAAGCTCACAGAACTGACATGTCCTCTTCTTTTTTTTTTTTTGGTTCCTTGCAATACACATCCTCCCCCCTCCTTCTCTCTCTTTCTCACACACACATATACACATACAGGAGTTTCCAAACAATTATTTTAGTTTTTTTTTTTTCACTGTCACTCTATACTGCCTTATCCTGTGTACAGGATCACAGGGGGCCTGGAGCCTATCTGAGGAGACTTAGGGCACAAGGCGGGGTAGACCCTGATGGGGTGCCAATTCATCACACATACGTTCCCACACTATGGGCAATTTGGGAATGCCAATTAAGGTAATCTGCCTAAAACCAGGAAGGAAACAAGGAGGAAACCAGAGCAGGAGGAAACCCACCAAGCATGGAGAGAACATGCAAACTTCACGCACACAGACCTAGTGCGTAGAATAAACCATGGATGTGGTGCACAGTCCTGTACACTTCTTACTCACTTTTTTGTATTTCCACTTATTCTGCTTGAGACTGGCTTCAGCTAACTAACTGTTCCAATGTTGAATCCTAAATTGAGTAAAATGGAAAGCTAGTGTGCTATGTAGGGTGTACAATCCCTCCATGTTGGGCCTTCCTTCAGGGGTCACAGATGGATTTGAGATTCAGGTTCAATTCAATTCAATTTTATTTGTATAGCGCTTTTAACAACTGACATTGTCACAAAGCAGCTTTACACAATCAAAGAAACATTTAAGTTTGTATGGAATGTGAATGTGTATGAATGTCCCTGATGAGGAAGCCGAGGACGACGGCGACAGTGACAGTGGCAAGGAAAAACTCCCTGAGATGGCAATAGGAAGAAACCTTTAGAGGAACTGGACTCAACAGGGAACCCATCCTCATTTTGGTGATAACGGATCATTCGGATAGTTGGCTTTGTTGCTCGTCTTAGCCGTGAACAAAGTCGCTGAGGTGAGTCATGAACGTGTTGTGCATTAAAGAAGCAAAAGCCTGCACTCCTGTTAACTAGCAGTAATGAAAGCTCGAAACGCAGCATCTTGGTCCAGAGACAACTCGAAATGGAGCAATTACGGAGAAGACAGCGTGTTGTTTAAGATGACATAATGTTATCAGATGTGCTTTCTTCCTCAACATGCTTCCATGATTTGCTTTGAATGTGGCTTTTGGCAGGCAGCTGCTCTCCATTTTTTTTCCAGTACTACCACCACCGAATCTTTTAGTGGTGTGCAGTTTTAGTGGTGTGCAGTTTCCTCCTGCTCGACCTACTTTTACTCATGGGCACATGGCTCATTAATTTTGACAATTGTCTCTTAAAACAATTGATTCATTTCTATTCATTTTGACCTAACTGTTCTTTCTCATTCTCTCTCTTGTATTTGTCTGAGCGACAGGTTGAAATGTGGTCATATTTTGTTACAAATTATAGAGACACTGTAAATCCAGAGTGCATTGTACTGTAAGTGTTACAGTTTGTCATAGCATTAAGTCTGTGATGTTTTATTGTTTATTTTAATCGGTGACAAACGGTTTTTATCAGAGATCTACACGATTGCCTCAATCTGCTACTCTGGGATCGACTGCTTCGGTCTTCTCTCACATACCTCGGGAAACTTCCACTATTTTCCTCATTACAGTAAACCTACTGTTGAGAAAACACCAGATATCACTCCCGTGATTATTTCTCCCCAGGTATGTTGCCTGTGTTTCACACCACTAAAGTGAATGTAATTGCTTGCTAACAAGTTTAGAGTGTTTTGAATAAGTAAATGTTAGTAATGTGTGTGTGTGTGTGTGTGTGTGTGTGTGTGTGTGTGTGAGTGGAGTTCCTGCGTGGTAAGAGAGCTAAACTTAGCTGCTATCATGTTAAAGCTACTGAGTTGCAAATATGTTAATATGTTTTGTACTATTGTATATGTAATATATTTTGTGCACTTAAGTAGAGTTTATATACTGTAGCTAAACTTACTGTGTGGTTTACTGAAAAAAAAAACTGAGAAAAATGTGAATTGTGCTTAGTGATGTTAGCTAAAAAGGGAAATCCAGGGAAAACACTTTGTAAAACTGTTGTATTTTGTGAATTGTTATATATATTTTAAATATTCATTACAGTAAACCTGCTGTTGAGGAAACACCACATATCACTCTCATGATTATTTCTTCATTTTCCAGTGGTCTCAACATCTGTCAGTGAACACATGGCATTCCAGAGCCGACAGTGATCCGGACCACCTCTGCCCTCTGGACCTGTTTGACTCATCCTGGTGCTCCGCTTCTTGTTGGAGATCTCATCGCATGGAGGCTTGGATGCGTGTGGTGACTGGGGACGGTTCCACTTGACCATGAAGATGATCTTGGACTCGGCTGATGCAGACAGCTGTTCTCTGCAATCACTCAATTTATGATGTTGAGCTGAGTTTACAATAGTGAAAGTGGACTCTATATTAACTCAACTTCCAGCCTCCTAACACATTTCGTACTCGTATCCCTCATTTTCTTTTTGATTCTTTTTAAGCTGCTTTGCGACAATTGCCATTGTTAAAAGTGTTTTACAAAATAAAATACAATTGTATTGAATTGAATATGTCATTATTATGATGGATTTTTATTCAGAAGTGAATACATTTAGTTGATTATCACATGATTCATTGATTATTAAATAGTGATTTTACCAAATGATTGGTTTCTTTTCACATGTAATTTGGGCCAAATGCATTTGGCAGTTTTAGGGTAGAATATGCTCAAAAGTATTTTCACATATGATAATTTATCTTTCTCTCCCTCATCAATTTGATCTGCAATTTTTCATCAAGATACAACTACTCTGCTTAAAATGCATTATACCTGTCATGTACAATAGCAGCCAAATGCCTCATAGATAAACACAATGCTATTAAAATTTAGCACCCTAAGGCATACACCAAAATGGAAAACCTTCCATTAACATTGCCTGATTTTGTAATGACATTCAAAGTGACATGAGAAAATGTGACGCCATCTTCATGAATAAGTCCGTCAGCGCAGTGCTTTTAAACAGTCCCAGTTTGATAAGTGTGCCCTTTTTGGCTGTGGCTGCAGGAAAAACGTCACTTTCCATTTTTCCCTTAGTTATTAACGATGCTCGAATGTCTCAGGATGACAGAAGTCAGCTGTGCTGTCTAGATGATACCCGCCAGGTGCCATCACAAGCTGTTAAAGTTCAAACACAAGTTTTAGATGCTCTGTGAGTTGTAAAAGGAGCACATAATGATCATCCAGGTGTGCGCTCTGATAGAGAAGTTTCTGTATATAATTCATACCAGATATGCATATTTCATACGATCTGTAAAGGAATTGCATACTTCATAGCCAAATCTGAAGATTCTATGGACCAGGTTCTTCATTCTGAGCTGTGGATCTTCCAACCATCTTCAATTCTATTCACCTTTATTTGATTTTATTTGTATCGCACTATTTAAAATGAGTGCAAAATGTTGCAAAGCGGCTTGGCAGAAATTAAAATTATGGATATATAGAAAAG
>JAAGKR010004131.1:0-32569 GCA_011419295.1 Clarias macrocephalus
AAATTTTTTGTTCTTCCTCAGGTGGACCAGTCCATCGTGCTCTCACAATCACAATTTTGATTGGGCAAACTCGCACATAATTTCCTGGGCCCCTAGATGCGATAAATTATGTAAGCCTTTGGCTTTGACAGTCTAAACGACTAATATTGAGTCCTAGCGCACAAGTATCCATTAAGGTACCATCCGAGTATGCGAATTTTACAGATGTCTTTAGCCTTAGGTCAACCGCAGGACTTTCCCCTCACCATCTGTGGGACTGCGCGATAGAGCTCTTGCCGAGGAAAACACTGCCAAGCTCGCACATTTATCCATTGTCCGTGGAGGAAACCCGGGCCATGGAGGAATACGTGAGTGAGGCTCTCCAGCAGGGGCTCATCAGCAGGTCCACGTCTCCAGCTTCGGCAGGTTTTTTTTTTCATAGAGAAGAAAGGGGGGGGGGGGGTTACGCCCCTGTATTGATTACCATGGTCTCAACGCAGTAACAGAAAAATATAAGCACCCACTGCCACTGGTACCAACCGGTATCGGTCAAATCCGAGGCGCTTCCATTTTCACCAAACTCGACCTCCGCAGTGCATATAACCTCGTTCGTGTGCGTAAAGGCGATGAATGGAAGACTGCTTTTAGTATGACGTCAGGACATTACCAATACAACGTCATCATGAGTGACGTGTTCCGGGATATGTTTAACCGTTTTGTTACAGTATACTTGGATGATATCCTAGTATACTCATGGTCATATTCCAAGCACGTCCGGCATGTATCCGCCATCCTTCATTGTCTGCGCAAACAGGGGCCTTATGCGAAGGCAGAGAAATGCAAATTCCACAAGCGGGAGATTGCATTCCTCGGTAATCACATGAGGCCACAGGGGGTCGAATTGGAAGCGACCAAGGTCGCGGCGGTGCAACAATGGCCGGAACCTAAGTTAGTTAAGGCGCTACAGAGCTTTCTTGGGTTTGCGGAAGTGCGCAAGGCGTTTCTGCGGCTAAAAACAGCATTTACCACCGCGCCTATATTAAAACTTCCTGATCCAGAAAAGCCCTTTGTCGTTGAGTTTGATGCATCAGAGGTAGGGATAGGAGCCATGCTGTCACAATGCCAAGGCCACCCAGAAAAGCTCCACATCTGCGCTTTCTTCTCTCGAAAACTTACACCTGCCGAACGAAACCATTATATCGGTAATCGAGAACTGCTAGCAGTAAAAGCGGCGTTAGAGGAGTGGCGGCATTGGCTAGAGGGAGCTAAACATCCATTCACAGTACTAACAGATCACCGGAATCTAGAGTACATCCAACAAGCCAAAAGATTAAACCCTCGTCAAGCACGTTGAGCATTGTTCTTCATGCGTTTCCGATTCTGTATCACTTATCGCCCCGGCTCAAATAATCGGAAATACTGTTACACCTGTGCCACCTCAGTCCCAGGGAATAAGATCTGGTTCTCCAGATTACTGAGTTGTCGCCTTGTCTCCCCCTAGTGTGTCTACGTGTGTATATGTTTCACGTTAGCACTAAATTAAAATCACCTGTGTCTCCCTAATGTGTCTCACTATTTAAACCAGTCGAACTCGTAGCACACTGTTCGCTCACCGTTGTGCACATTAGATGTTCTCTGTGTGTACCACGTTATTTGTCTGTGTTTGTTTCTCCCCAGGACTGAGGGGGACTCTTTTATCTTTTAAATAAGAATTAAAGCATTAAGAATAAGAACTGAAGAAATCATTATCAATTCAATTAAATTTTATTTCTATAGCGCTTTTAACAATGGTCATTGTCTCAAAGCAGCTTCACAAAAATGAAAAGAAAATTTATGGAAGTGTGTTTGAGTGAGAAGAATGTGTCTAGATAATGAGAGTCCCTGATGAGCAAGCCAAGGGTGACGGCGACAGTCATAACATTAAAACCATTAGCTAGTGAAGTGAATAACATTGCTTATCTCATTATAATGGCAAATGTGAAGGGGTGTGATATATTATGCAGCAAGTGAAAAGACTATGTCTTGATTGGATCTCCTTGAAGAGCTTCTGTAACACAAATTGTAAAAAAAAAAAAAATAAATAAATAAATAAATAAATAAATATAATAGCAAATGCTGGCAATGAAAGATGTTAGAACTGATTTCAACCTGTTGTGTATTTGGTTATGAAGCTGCACATCAGCCAGGGTTCCCATTCTGACCACAGTTCCGCATGGAAAGTACCCACAATGTGCATGTGAGATGTGCTGGTCGGATGAAATACATTCTCTCATGCAATTGGGAAAAGAACACCATGATGGTCTAGATGGTAAGCTGGTGGAAGCAGTGTGACGTACTGGGCAAAATTCGGCTGGGAAATCTTAGGTTTTGACATTCATTCATTCATTCATTCATGTTGCTTTCACATGTACCCCCTGCCTAAACATTGTTGCTGATAAAGTACAGTCCTTCATGCAAACAATTTTCTCTGGCAGGGAGTGGTTCAGGTGTGTGTATGGGTTTTTTTTTTTTTTTTTTTTTTTACAGTAAAAGGTGTGGCTTTAACACTGCCTGCTTGTCATATGACATATCAGAAAATTATAAAACAAGCAGTTCTTTATATTCTCTGTCACCTTCCATCTGATTTTTCAGGGTTTCCTTGTCCCATCTTTCTCTTCAATTTTTGCGACAGCTGAAAATGCAGGTATCATTGTTTTCCTTCATTTTAATTCATTGAATAATTGTAATGTTGATGTTATGGATAACTAAAAGTACTATAAATAGATATTTATCTACTGGCAATAAGCTAAAATGTATACATGCTTAAAACATATTGTTATTAGAGATTTGGTTTGGTTTTCTTTCATTTAAGCAGTCATTTAAAACCAGACACCAAGCTGTTTGTCTTACTGTTACTTTATCAGTAGCCTCTGCCATTTGTGAAAATTGCCTAAGTGCACTGTGCTGAATCATTACCTATGTGATAGTAAAAAAAAGAAAGTACTTCTGACATTTTCTAACAACATTCTGAATGTAAATATATTCAAAACACTGAATTATATACACACTAGCCTAAGTCTAATACACTCCCTGTTCAGTAATCAGAGAGCGAATCACAGATGAGAAATTGAAAAAATAGATCGGATGAAGATTAAGTTTTGTCTTAAAACAACTCCAGCAGGTTAAAATTCACTTACAGTAAGATGTTTTAAACAACAGATGATTGTTACATGTATACCTACCTGCATTTAATTTGGAAATGAAGTTTCCAGAGTCTGTAAGAGTTGAGAGGCACAGAATCTAAGTTTCGTAAAGTGCAGTGTGAAGTTTCAACAGTCCATGATGATTTGAGGTGCCATGTGATCTGCTGGTATTGGTCATCTACCAGGAGAAATTTGGACACTTCATTCTTTCATCTGTTGATCAGAGACAATTCTAGGATTCTGCAAGTGGGGGGGGGGCACAGGGGGGGACCATGAACCAGCCAGGGGGGCCGGGGGAAATGGATTCAATTAGAAATACATAATGGCTTAGAAAACATTAAGCATGATTTACAAAATCTTGAGTATTGCCCTGTGCACTAATATGGGTAGTGTTAAGTTAAATGGAGCACTGCCACAAGAGCCTGAAAATCATTTAGTATTTTTGAGAGAAGATTTTTGCACATTTATTCACAAAAACAACTGATGAAGTAACATTAATCTGTTTACTATGTATGTGGTGATGAGCACTGATGCTAAATCATCTTTATTCAGCAGTCTGCCGGTCAGTCTTGATCAGTCACATGGAAATAATCAGACAAACATGCTATCAGGGTAATATTTTAAAAAAATATTCAATATAAGTGACTGTATACACACCATAAACAGTGATGTGTCGTGGTTGAGTCATGGTGTGTTTCTCCTCCGTTTTGAAAATTGCAAAACTGTGATTCCTCTTTGCAAATAAAGCAGTGAGTGATGGTTCTCTAAGGCAATGAGTGAGTGAGGCTCATTGACACCACTCTGATTCAATGACATTTGTCAAATGATATTGGGAGGGCACCAGGGGGGCAATCGTGTTTCATATTCCGCTCCTGCTGTTGATAAGCTTTTACATTACTGTGTTTAACAACTTTTTCACAGTGCAACACCACTGACTGGATTTTTGACCCTTATATTACTGCACTTGATTGGTCAGCCAACTCGCCTAACCTAAACCCCATATCGAATCTATGTATTGACAAGGGAATAATTAAATACTATCTTGTAATTCCTCAGCAGTGCCACAGGCTGACTGCCTCCATGTTAGGCCACATTGATGCAGGAATTTGTGCTAAAGGTGCCCTGACCGAGTACTGAATGTACAGATGGTCCTCAACCAGAATAACAGTTTTACCACCCCGTCTCCCGTGACAGCATCAGAGGCGTGTGTTTGCTGGCTTTACCATGTGGCGCTATAACTATAGACGTAGATCATTCTCTCAAGGATTAATGAGCCGCAGCTTGTTGAGAGCTGCATATAGTAGCAAATAAATTCAAGTGAAACATTGTTATTAAACAAATTCATAATCACAGTAATAAAATTACAGTGACATTAAATGTAGGCATTTCTTATTTGCATCGAATTTAAGCAAAGTGAAGGTTAACATAGTGAGCCTTTAGATTTTATCATGTGTAACACAAGAATAGCTGGAAAACAGACTCTGGGTGTGCATCAGAAAAAGTTGATTTGACACACATTTGTTGTCAGATTAATGTACAAAAACTATATAATAAAACTATATAGTGTACTGTACAAAAGCTTTATAAAACTCTACTAAGTGCACTCACAATAACAATAAGATTTTGATATGAAACATAATGTATTTTTTTAAATAATGAAAGTAAACAGGATGCGCTATTCTGTTTCAGTGAACTTGAGCTCTTCAAAATGAACTAAAACTCTGTGTATACTTGCCTCACAGACGCGCTGATGTGTGAGGACCCTGAGTGTATACAGTAGGTGAACAGCTAAGACAATAGCCAGGTGTCAATTGGTCTTACATATTCTTGAAGTCATGGATTATTTAGTGAAATAGAGGCTCTGCTGAAAAAAGTTAAGCACATCAGTCACTTTAACCCAAATTAAAGATCTTTCTGAGTGTTATAATTTAGTTGTTTTGCTATGAACACAAGACTTTCATTCACTCCATTCTGTGTTCACAATAATTTGTTTATTCTCCATTTTCAAGGATTTTCTGCTATAGTTTGAAAATTGTATTTTCTTTGACATAAATTTGAAAGTTGCGCATGAATTTAGCATATTTACATCAGCCACATTATGAAAACCTATTTGGTGCTCTATGTAAATATGTAAAATTTGGTAAAGAATTTAAATTTAAACAAATTTAAAAAGAAGTCTGAAGCTCTGGGAGAATTATTTGCATTTGAATGTTATCTGACATTGTAAAGCAAACACAGTAACACTAAAACAACAACAACTAAAAAGGAAGAATGAATTAAGAGGCCCCGGTTATACTGCATAAATATTACATAATAAAAAAATCCTACGTTTACACAAATGGAAGACAAATTATTTTTTTATATATTTTTTAATTATTTAACTTTATATTCTAAAAGTCTATTTTTCCAGTTATTTTTATATTTAAAGTCTGATGTCGTTAAATGTAATTTTTTTTAAAATAATAACAATAAACATATACAAACAGAGATAGGCTACATAACAGTTCATTCTTTGTACAAATAAAATTGTCAGCTTGAGAACTTGATTGTCTGTCTAAACAAAATGTAACCAATGTTTGTTTTTTCTACTCATTATTGTACAGTAAATGGCGATAGCTCTGTTTCTGATTTTTTTTATGTTTGTTGTATAAAGTACTCAGATGTATAAATTACCATCACTGTATTTTTTTCAACATAATTAACTTTAATTTTAACTCAAATTACATTTAAAAACTGCATCAACTAAAAATGTCACTTTGTGCCACCTGGAGGTCATTTCATGAATTTTGCTGTAATTTTGCGGTGGCAGTGAGCACAGCGGTAATAGGCATTCTGGATGACTACCCCATTGATATGATACCCTTGTCATTCATTACATTCAGTTGAGTTGCTGGGTAACTGAAACCAGAGGCTTGTACAGTGGCATGATGGGTGCATCACTTCTTGCTCTTCCCTTACATTTACATTCATGGCATTTTGCAGACACCCTTATTCAGAGTGACTTACATTTTTATCTGATTTAGAGATTGTGGTGGAAATTCTGTAAATATTATAAAGACAAGTAATTCATACACTGGGTAAGAGCAAAGTCAGAAAGGTTTTATTTTAAACTTCTGCAGAAGGACCAGCAAACAACTGAGCAGCATGGAGAAAGATGATCTCTTTCTCTCAGCTGTCCCATTTTATACACAATTCTCTGCTAACATAATCAACATGAAGTTCCTACATTTAAACACAACTCTTTATCTGACCCAGACCAGATGTCCATACCTTATCATTTATTCTAGGACAATTACAATCAGGTTGTTTCTGTTCTATTCTCGGCCTTGTGTTTCTAAGCTTTGGCAAACAAGTTTAAAGCTTCTATAGTCTACATAGCACAATTACAAATTAATACATAATTAAAATGTGATATTTCCATTACAATTTCCCCCCATTCTATGACAACCTAAACATTTTGATTTTATGATTCAAGACAATACTAATAAAACCGTGCATTAGGTAATTTTCATCAGACATTGTTTCTCCAAACTGGTTTTTAAACCAACATCATCACTAGCACTCTAATGCACACAGAGGACACTACAGCTGTTTTTATGGGGGAAAGACCCTTGACACAAAAGCATCTTTAAAAAATTTTGCAACCTACTTAATTATATATACTTCACAATTTTCTAAAGATTTACATCATGTCTTCTTCCATATCAGGATCTAAGTCTTAAACAGATACCCATGACTGTTACCCGTGCATCATGCACTTTTGGGTACTCACGGGCCCCATACCTGTGTGATACTGTAGATCCAAATCTAAATCTATCTCAGTCACTGTGAGAACGTGCACTTCTTACTCAATTAATGACAACTTAAAGAAAAACAATTTCCTTACCACATGATTTTAGTTCTCATTCCAGTGTTGAGGCGACATGATGAATCCCTGGTCCTCTCACACTCGATTGCCAATTAAGCATTCGAGATTAAGTGAAAAAGGCGTCAAGGCGTCAGCGATTAATAAATTAAATGTGATAATTAAAATGTGATATTTCCATTACAAGATATAGTTGTACAGTATGTTGCTCTGGATAAGGGTGTCTGCAAAAATGAGAACAAAGAGAAAGCCTGGAGTGGATTAAAATTGAGTTATGACATCAATGTGCCGAACTGATCCATCTGGTTCATGACACACGGATTAAGAACCAGTGCTAAAATGTAACCATTTTACTTCTTTGTTTAATGTGTGTTATTACCCATGATGGGCATTAAAGTCAAACCGAGTCTTTTGATTGTGCAGAATAACAGAAGACATGAGAGAAATTACCTTTATTTCCCTATATAATCCCCTGTTATCCCCATGCTGCCTCCCATAAACGTATTTAATATCCCAAATTTGGAAATTGCCTTGCAAGGTCAGGACTGTCCAGGGGAAGTGGCAATAACTTACAAATATTGGATAGTTGAAGGATGATATAGCCTCCAGCCCTGCAGTAGTTCCTGTAAGGCCTTTTGTATTCGCTAGTGAATTTACACTTTTTCTTACTGTAGCGGAAGTGAGACAACTTATGATTTAAGTTTTTACTAATGGTAACATTTAACATTCCATTTCTGAATACATTGAAAAAACCTTAAACAAAAATACAATGATTTAATTGACTTATCGTGCTAACAAAACAGTTTCAGTATTGCATTTCTTCTTTAACAAAGTCATTATTATTATTATTATTATTATTATTATTATTATTATTATTATTATTTGATTATGGGATCATATTGTCTAAGTAAATTTTATTTATTATATGTTTGAGCTGAAATTGTTTTGTTTTACTCCACAGGACAGCAAGGAATTACTTTCAAACACAGTGGACAGGTATTGCTAAACAAATATTTGTCTGTACAGGACTAGACAAATACTCTGTACTAGACTCATTCATTAATCTAATTATTAATCATTAATCATTATGGTGTAATGTCTTAATAACAACCCCTGATTGCTTCATTTATTAATTCTTTCCTGGAAAACATATTAATGTTTTAACCTTTTAAATATTTAATTATTACGATTTTAATTGCGTGTGTGTGTGTGTGTGTGTGTGTGTGTGTGTGTGTGTGTGTGTGTGTGTGTGTGTGTGTGTGTGTGTGTGTGTAGCTCTGAGAAGGACATGAAGGTGCGTCAAGGTTTTGACATACCTCCAGAGGAGAAGGAATTTCTTTTGAAGAGGAAAGAGGTGGTTGCTAGTGCACTGCAGGAAGTTCTTGGCCTTCATTTGAATCCCTCCAAGGTACAAATCAAATATCTAGCGCGCCTTGCAAATGTATTGATCTCTTTACCATGTCCACATTCAGCACCACCACAACCCTAACTAAAATAAAATTAATTGAATTTATATGAATTCATATACTGTAGTTTGGAGATTTTTTTTTTAATGTAAAAGCAAAATGCATGCTGAGGAGAGCTTTTTCACCCATGGCACACATTAAAATAATCATCTCAAGCGTCAATAATCAATTATATATTTAAGATATATTTTATATACAATTATATTACAGGCTAGTGAATTTGATCGTCTGTCTAAACAAAATTAAACTGTACAAGTTTTTTTTTTTTCTTACTCATTATTGTACAGTAAATGTTAATAGCTCTGGTTCAGATTTTTTATGTTTGTTGTATAAATTACTCAGATGTAGAAATGACCATCACTGTATTTCTTCAACATATTGTTATGACTTTTTTATGACTTGAACTCTAATTACATTTAAAAACTGAGGCAAGAAATTAAGTTGTTTCTTTGTTTCATCACATGGAGACTCTGATGCATGAAATTGTAATTGCTTACCAAATAAAGGTGCATTGTGTGTGTGTGTGTGTGTGTGTGTGTGTGTGTGTGTGTGTGTGTGTGTGTGTGTGTGTGTGTGTGTGTGTGTGTGTTTGTGTGTCTGTGTTTTTTTGTGCGTATGTGTGTGTTTAGGTGCCAACGGTGGCTGTGGTGTGTTCAGGAGGCGGCTCCAGAGCTATGACAGGCACATACGGCTCTCTGAAAGGACTGCAGAGCCTCGGCCTGCTCGATGTCATCACCTACATGACCTCTGTGTCTGGCTCCACCTGGTGGGTGGATCCACCTGTTGCTGGATTTTATGTTGTGTTTAAAGTACATTACAAACATAATCTGATGCTTCCTTTTGTCTTTCTCTTCCTCTGCTTTAGGACCTTTGCTAGTCTCTACACAGACAACGTTTGGTCAAAGGAAAACCTGGACAAAGCGATCGCATCAGCGCAGAAGGAGCTGTCTAAATGGTCACCCAGTCTTATCTCCATTCGTCAGCTAAAATATTATCGCTCTGAGCTGCACAACAGAGAGAACGAAGGCTTCCCAGTCACATTCGTCGATTTCTGGGGACTCGTTATAGAATATCTTATCTTTGGACAGGTCTGATTCCACAGAAATTCACTCACCGTCAAAACAGCATTTGTCAGTCAAATTATTTAAGTATTAAAATAATTTAAGGTTTAAAAAATACACCAGTGTTAAAAATTTAGAATAAGGGCATAAGTACAAATCTGTGATTTCTATTACAGAGCTGCACTCTTCGTCATTACCGCTTAATCCTGTATTTAGGGTCACGGGGGGGCCTGGAGCCTATCCCAGGAGACTTAGGGCACATAGCAGGGTACACCCTGGACAGGGTGCCAATCCATGCCTAACCCTAACCCTGGGAACGCCAATTAGCCTAACCTACATGTCTTTGGACTGTGGGAGGAAACCGGAGTACCTGGAGGAAACCCACCAAGCACGGGGAGAACATGCAAACTCCATGCACACAGAGATGGGAATCAAGCCTGGCCAGGGATCGAACCCAGACCCTGGCGGTGCAAGGCTAACCACTACACCACCGTGCTGCCTTACAGATCTGCACTTATAGAAAATTAATTAACATTACAGACCAGTAATCCAGTTTATTGTCACTGATCAAGTGAAACTGAATAGGAATTAATAAGAAAAGCTTATGGCTAACCTGTTAAGCTTATAAAAGACTTTAGCCTTAATTGTTAAATACAATTATCTGGTGTACTAAAAGTACCTAAACAGAGTGATAAACATTTCACTTTCAGATTCAATCTAAATTATTTTGTCACAAGCCAGTTGGATTCATCTTGAGTTGCTTGCTTGGCTCTACAGACTTTGAGCTTTGCTGTTCTGTTTAGGTCAAAATTCTCTCATTTGGTTTAAGACTGTGTATAACCTCTTCTTTCTCTTGTCAAGTGCTTTTGCAAAACTCATCAAGCACCAGCCTCTTAAATCACCAATTGACAGCACCTCAGATTCGAGTCGTTGTCAACACTTTGCAGAACATAGGCAGCAGATATATTTCAACATCAATTGTTCAAACGAAATTACTGCACGTTTCGGACGCCTTCAGCATTGTTTACAGTGTAGAAAGAGTTAAGAATAATGAAAGACCATAGGATTAGAAGGCGTGTCCAATATTAGGGTAACACGTTTTATGTAAGTAGTTTTGCAAGTGATTACATTTAATTAAATTGCTGTAATGGAATAGAATGGCTATAATGGAATAAGCTTAAGCAAAGAACTTTTGGCTACAAAACGTTAGGTTACTTGCGTAACCCCAGTTCTCTGAAAACAGAGCGAGGTATCTCACTATGGGAAACGCCTCAGGCGTGATAGACTATGGAAGCACCAATCACACCACGTCTGCACGCAGAGCAGACCAATCACAGCTAAGATAGTGGCCCGCTTCCTTCACATATAACCAGCTGTGATGCCCTGAAACGGCATTCTTAAGCACGGATTCTTAAGCACGCTCTTCCTGTGTAATGCGAGAAAGGAAGCTTGGAGAGAACCGGGGTTACGCAAGTAACCTAACGTTCTCTTTCAACAATCGCTCGGTATCTCACTATGGAAAAGATATGGCCCACTCCCGTAGCGCATGCTTTCCGAAGCCGCTGACAGACCTGGTGAAATGAAACTGAAACCAACCTCTTATTTTCTTCATGAGCCGATCTTGAGCACTGCATGAGCCAATGTCGGCGCAGTGACGTCCAGACGGTAAAATCTGATAAACGTATGAGGGGAAGCCCAGCTTGCAGCTGCGCAAATGTCTCCTACCGAGATCCCCTTAAGCAAAGCCCATGAAGTGGCCATAACCCGCGTCGAATGGGCCTTTAAGCCCATCGGGGAATCAAGACCCATAGCTGTATAAGCCAACTTGATTGCCTCCAACATCCAATGAGAGAGAAGTTGCGATGAGATCGGCTTGCCTATGCACTGAGCAGCCCATGAGACGAACAGCTGATCATTCTTCCTGAACGCTTGTGTTCTATTCACATACTGCCGTAACGCCCGCACCGGACATAACGTATGCAAAATGCGTTCCTCCTCTGAAGAGAACGGTAGCGGGTAAAACGGCATATAAGAGGGTGGCGACCCACCGAGGCTTTTCCAATGCCAATGTGGTATGCCGAAATAGCACCCAGATAAACCTTAATGGTGGAAAAGGCTCTGCCGCTGTCCATTAAGTTCTGCAAAAAGCAGAGAATATCCGCTACCGAACATTGGAAAGGAATAATCCCTCTACGCGCGCACCAGTTCTCGAAAACATGCCATTTGAGATTATATAATGAGCGCGTTGACGGAGCTCGAGCACACTGGATAGTGTTTATAACTTCCTGGGGAAGCCTGAGCGCATTCAAATTCAACCCTTCACGGGCCAGACCCAAAGTTTGAGTCTCTCCGGGTGGGGGTGAAGTATCTGACCTCCTGCTTGTGACAGCAGGTCCCTGCGTAGTGAAAGTTGCCAGGGCTCTCCCTGAAGGAGCTGGACAATCTCCGCCAGCCACAGCCTCCCTGTATAACAAGGAGCTACTAGGAGGAGAGATACTCCTTTTTCCTCTTACCCTGTCTAGGGTGGGAGAAATTAGGCTTAGCGGTGGGAATGCGTAAAGCAGCCCGCTTGGCCACTCGTGCGCCATCGCATCCACACCCAACAGGGCATTTGCGTCCTTTAGAGAGAAGTAAAGCGGACACTTTGCGTTTGCCTGCAAGGCGAAGAGATCTACGACAGGTCTGCCGTACTTTTCCCAGATTTGATTCACCACCTGCGGGTGAATTGTCCAATCTCCGTATAAATGATTTCCTTTTCAAAGGAGATCCGCTCGTACATTGAGAATCCCTGGAACGTGCGTCGCGCGCAGTGAGCTGAATTGCGCGCTGCTCCAAACAATCAGCTTGCGTACTAGATTGTGGAGTTGTATTGAGCGCGTTCCCCCTTGACGATTTTTATATGCCACCACCGTCGTGTTGTCTGTTCTGACTAAGATGTGGCATCCCGTTAAAAATGGTAGGAAATGTCTCAGAGCCAGAAATACCACCAATAGCTCCAAAAGGTTTATGTGCACCGTGCGGAGCTGGGGCGTCCAACGACTGTTTACTGATCTGCCCTGAAAGACAGCTCCCCATCCTAGGAGGGACGCATCCGTTGTCACAACCTTCGTCATGGACACGCTGCCCAACGGAGCCCCCGTCCTGAATAAGGAGGGGTCCCTCCATTGATGAAGAGCCTCCACACACACCGTGTCTGCTCTCACTCTGCGCACGAGGTGTCGGCGAGGGCACAGGTGTTTCGCCGATACCCATCGCTGGAAGTCTCTCATTTTGAGCAAACCCAGTGAGATCACTGACAGCGATGAGGCCATCATACCCAGAAGGCAAAGGCACAGCCTGAATGACACCAGGTTTCCCCTGCGGAAATGGCTCAGACACTGATAAAACGCAATTATCCTCCTTTCTGAAAGAACAGCGCGATAGGTCACAGAAGCTATTCTCAGACCCAGATACTCTATCTGCTGAGACGGGATCAACCGGCTCTTGGCATAGTTGATTCTGAACCCCAAACTCGTGAGATGGGACGTGAGCAACCTTGTGTCCCGCTCCGCGTGCTCCCGTGATTGCGCGCATACTAGGTAATCGTCCAGATAAGCTGATATCCTGAGACCTCTGTGTCTCAGTGGTGACAGAGCTGCCTCTATGCACCTGCTGAACACACGTGGTGCTAGGCTCAGCCCGAATGGAAGAGTAACAAATTTGTATGCTTCGTCCTGAAAGGAAAACCTGAGATATTTCCTGTGCGCGGGATAGATGCTTATGTGAAAATATGCATCTTTGAGATCCAGTCCTCCCTGCGGATGGAGCGAGTCAGAGCTCCGACCGTGAGCATCCTGAATTTGTATTTTCTTAAGTGCCTGTTCAGAGCACGCAGGTCCAGAATCGGGCGTAACCCCCCTCCTTTCTTTGGGATTAGAAAATAACGGGAGTAATAGTCGTTCTGAGTTTTCCCCACTGGAACTCGTCTTATAGCCCTCTTTTCCAAGAGGGTGGAAATTTCCTCCTCCAAAACCTGAACTGAGTCCCCTTTCGCCATAGATGCTATAACCCTGTTGAAAGGAGGGGGTTTTACAGCAAATTGAAGCCTGTAACCCTTGGTTACCATAGCGCGGACCCATGGAATAGGAGAGCACTCCATCCAAGCCTCCCACTGAAGCGCCAGAGGATTTAGGCAAACCGATTCCATAGATGGAGCGTGGGAACTCCACATCCTCCGCTTCTTTGCGGGTGGGGGAAAAGATGTGTTAACTCGGGAGAGTTCATCGCAGAAAACCCTAGGTGCTGCCCGTCTCTCCAATGTAGAGCTTGTGTCCTAGGTCTCCTTCTTCTTTTTGCTAGAAGGGTTCGAGGACCTGGACCTCACAGCCGCTGCCGCGAATGACTGCTTTCCCCATGGCTTAGCACTTGGAGCTGCAGGGGGGCGAGCCGTCTGCTCCGCGCTCTGGGGTCTTGCAGGTCTGGGCACGTTCACGAACCTCCTGTTCTGTGTCGGAGGGACTGGCCGAGATGGAACAGGAGGACGCATTGGCCTTTTTCTCGGTAAACAGATGTCAAATGCCTCTCCTTCCTTCTTCTGGAGATCGCACCTCTGTCTCATTGCTTCCACTGCTGGACCGAACAGCCCGATCGCATTCAAGGGAGCGTTGAGAAAATCTAATTTCTCCCGTTCCCCGATGCTTGAGAGGTTCAGCCATAGCGATCTTTCGCCCGCGACGGCGAGACCCATAGTGCGGCCACAGCTCTGCACCGCACCGCGCGAGGCACGCAGATTGAGATCTGTTATGTTACAGATCTCTTCCCAGACAGATGGACTTGGGTTACCGGCGTCTAGCTGCTTGCCTACCTCCTCCAATAATTTGACTTGGTAGGCCATCAACATTGAAGTCGCCGAAGACTTGTATATTTTTTGGTACATGGATGCGGTGAAGCGATCCATTTTACCCGGAAGCGCCGGACTAGTTGATGAGAGGGTGGTCCGCCTGTTTGGATGCAGGTGGTGAGCCACCGAATGTTCAATCGCGGGAGTATTAGAGAGACCGAGCGTCTCCATCTCACTCGCATCCAGAGATGAGTAACCCTTGACAGGCACCCGATGAGAAAAAGGTCTATCCCACAATCTTTTCATCTCCGCTAAACATGCCGGCAAAACCGGAAGCAGCTGCTTCGTCGGGGGAAGGCGGGAGGGGAGCCTTTTCCCGTCATAGATATCTCATTTAACGCCTGGATCGCCCGGAGTCACCGGCCAAGTGATACCAAGCTTAGCAACCGCGTGCTTGCAGACCTCGATCATATCGCAGTCCACCACCGCCGATGCTGCATCGCCACTCTGCACGCTCGTGGGCCTGGACGGTTGGGCCAGTGAGAGGATCGCATCCTCCTCCTTATCATCTGGTTCCTCTCGGAGGAGGCGAGCTAACATCTCGTCCTCCTCCTCATCTCCCTCAACTTCGTCGCCTTCCGCCAGCAGCTGCTGGTCGAAAAGTGGTGTAAACTCTGGGGACTCTGAGTCCATAATATCCCCCCATGAAGTGAGATCACGCGGGGGAGAAGGTTGGGTCCCTTTAGTCGAGGGAGAGGCCGTAGCGAGGACCGGATCCTCTTTGGAGGACGCCGCCACTCGAAGCCTCCTTTCCAGGATTCTAGTCAGCATGACCCGACAATGCGCGCAGTTCTCTGCATCCGCCAGCGCGGCCTGGGCATGCTTGACTCCCATGCACGCGGTACACATAGGGTGCGTGTCGCGACCCGAAATCATGAAACCGCACGCTGCCGGGACATGAGCGCGAAGTAGCCTCCCTCCCTTTCCTTCGTTTGGCTGTATTGCGTTCGGCAACGTTAACCTTGACGGTACGTTTATGAACTGAGGCAGCGCAGCCTAGATGCTGAGGAAAGTCTTCACGGGGAAGAGAACAAGAATGCCGTTTCAGGGCATCACAGCTGGTTATATGTGAAGGACGCGGGCCACTATCTTAGCTGTGATTGGTCTGCCCTGCGTGCAGACGTGGTGTGATTGGTGCTTCCATAGTCTATCACGCCTGAGGCGTTTCCCATAGTGAGATACCGAGCGATTGTTGAAAGAGAACTTATTTTATATTGTTGCTGTTAAGATGGTTTACACAAGCATGTCAGGCAAATAAATTCATTCTTATCTAAGCATCCAATGCCAACTCAATTTGTTGAGTTACTTGTTTAGCCATGTTCAGGAGACCTTGCTGTGAATTTAATCTTAAAACAAAAAACATAAAAAAAATATTTTTGATTTAGAAACATACAAAGACACTCTCTGACCAGAAGACGGCAGTCTCTGAGGGCCAGAACCCACTCCCGATCTACACAGCAGTGAGGATGGACGAAAGTGCCTCAGCTGACCATGGTAAAGACTGCATGTTCACCTTTTACATTATAGTTCAGCCTTCTGTGATCAGAACACTGGTGTCATTTGTTATACTCTGCTTTAAGTGCATTTAAAATTTAGAGTATTAAGATTTTAGTTTTAGTATTTTCTCTTTTATTTTGTTGATTATAGATTGGTGTGAGTTTACTCCATTCGAGGTGGGATTCTTCAAATATGGAGCATTTGTCCCTGCGGAAGATTTTGGGAGTGAGTTCGCCAAAGGTCACGTGTTTAAGCAGTTGCAAGAAACGCGTATTCCTTGGGTCAGTGCTATGTTTTCTGTCAGATACAGATGCTTCAAAATATCCATTAGCCATATTACACGTATACTGTCTACTACTAATACTAATTTAACTGTGTGTGTGTGTGTGTGTGTGTGTGTGTAAAGGTATATGGAGCAGTTTTTTCTCTGCTAATTTTTGGGAGATCTGGAAGTTTTTCCTGGATCTAGTGAAGCAAATAAGATCACAACAACAAGCAGGTGGGACTCGTAGTACATCTTCATATCATCTTTTTTTGTCTTCAATGTTAACTCCATTAATGGTTGTACAGACATACCTCTTTATCCTGTATTCAGGGTCACAGTGCCTATCCCGGGAGATTTAGGGCACAAGGAGGAGATTTACACTCACACACACACACACACTCATTGTACAAAGACACATGTTTTAAAAAATGTATATATCATTAATCCCTGACTTAAATCCTTTTATTTCCATAAATTATAAAAATGGAAACTATAAATAGAGAGATTAAATTAAATCAACAGTGTTTAATGAAAAGAGATTAATCAGTTAATAGATAAATTAAAAAACACTGCTACAAACAATTAACAATATTCCCATAACAAACTACTTCTTTAGAACTGGATGCTTTTTTTGAGCTTAAACATATAATTAATTGTTATCTAAATGTCTCAAGTTAAAGCTTGTTCTGTTATACACCTAGACCTTAGTTATGCTTGACGGATTATCAGTTGCCATAGTAAAGTAAAGTAAGAAAAAAACAAGGAAGGAAGGACAGAAGGATACGGGAGAAAATGAGAGGACAAAATTCAATTCAGTTGTATAGTGCTTTTAACAATAGACATCGATGCAAAAAGCGTTACAAAAAAGAGCATTACAAAAAAATAACATATGGATGGAATATTTTATATCATATCATATCATATCATATCATATCATATCATATCATATCAATCATATCATGACCAGACTTTCTTATCAGTGCTTTCCATTCAAGGCTACTGTCTCCCCAGTGTCTACTGTACAGGTGTGAATGTAGTACATCAGTTCATTTGTAACTGCGGTGTGATTAAAAATGGATGGTGCATTTGTGATTTGCATGAAAGAAGAGCAGCATTCAGAGATTTATTTAAGGCTGTATCTGGTGGCATTATTTACTGAAAATTTTGTGCACAGTATGGAAACAATGTTGGATATCTGCAAACAAAATTTGGAATGATCATTTAAGGGAGACAAGACATGGATTCATCATTACAATTGCAATTCTAAAACTGCTAAGTAACTAAAGTCACAAGCCATCACAGAAAAAACTGCGTACATCTGTTGGGTCCAAGGCGATCTAAGGCTTCATGGTCATCAAGTGTTATTGCCTTTAGTCACCACGTGCATCTCCAGGCAGATCACATGGGGCCATCCTCAGCAGCAGCCAAAGGTGATACGAACTCCAAACAGAAGTGAGGCACCATCATGCATCAGACTCTCCATGTGATGAAAACTCCAACCAAAAGATGTGTATATATGTGATATAAGATGTGTCTGACTTAGACACAACCACTGTGTTAGACACATCTCATATCTCGAATCAATGAGAGTGAGGGACAGCCTCCAAAAATGCAAGTTGACATATGTGGGGTGAATCATAACACAATAGTAGACCAATCTTCAAAAGGAAGGAAACAATAAAAGAATTGCATTCCAGGCCTTAAAAGGTTCTGTGTCCTATAAAGTATCTCTGTACGATATTTTACACCTACACACATGGTATCTGAGCTGTTCTTGTCAGTTCTTCTATACAAGATTTTGCTGCTTTGCATTAATTGAAACATTTTACTTACCAAATTTACCAAATTGCTCATCATTCATTCCAGCTAAAGGTCTACAAACATTTGGGAACTATTTGGAATAAATATATTTTTAATGCACAGCCATGCATTATTTATGCAACTAGTTTCATATATATTTCCTTTTTTTAATCAACCAAACCACTTATATGAGCAAACATTTCCTTCTATACTTTGTGTTGTTGCACTTTTAAGTAACAAGAAATTTTCTTTTCTAGATTGTGCAAATAGTATTTCGGATGTATTGACTTTATTGAATGAATTCCTTCATCGTCGCCCCCTCATCAGCAGTGTGTATAACTTCCTTCAAGGACTTCCCCCGCACAACAGCTCAAATTTCAACACCTCACTGGGTCAGACATTATTTTTTTATTCCATTTGATTTATTTATTAATAGACTCATTTGAATATTTGTGCATGTCATATTTTCTCTTCGATCCATCCAATTGATCTTATAGTTTTTTTGTTTAGTTTATATTGTATTTTCTGCATCTAAAGTCATTGAATATCCATATTCTAGAAATGTAAACTTACTGACTACACTGTAAACCCTAATGCTCAAAGTAATTAAACACATTGAGTACTGTTAACTTAATTGCAATTGGGTCAAATTAATAGACCTTTTTGAGTATTCAGAACTTTTCTGGAGAAGAAATGACACTTTTCAAGTTAGCTGAACAAATTTGATATTTTTGTAGAATTGTAGAGCACTTGTGTTGCAGTGGTAAGTGTTTCCCCTGCCATGCGGAAGGCCTGGGTTTGATTCCTGGGTCGGATAGTATGCAAAAAAAAAATTGATTTGCACAAGTTCAACATATTCAAAAATTGATAGTTCTGTTTACTTAAAATTGGAAACATCATTACTTAAACAATTTGATGTAACAGATTACTTCAAACATTTTGAGCTTTGCCAACTTAATCAGGTTTACAGTGCACTTTTGTAAGATCACCAGTATACCTGCACATTCAGGCAATTAGTGTCCAATCAGCCAATCATTTACATTTAGGTATTTGGCAGACGCCCTTATCCAGAGCGACTTACATTTTTATCTCATTAGACATCTGAGCAGTTGAGGGTTAAGTGCCTTTCTCAAGGTGGTTGTGGAGCTTGAATCTGGGACCGTCCTAACCATACGTAGTCCAAAGCCTTAATCACTGATCTATCCCTGACCCCAATTATGTCATAGCGGGACCTCATAAATTTAAGGAGCTTCAGTTAATACTTGCGTCAGTTATAAAAATTTAATTTTAAATTTGACCAGTGAAACTTCAGAAACCTCTGAAGCTTCAGTTGTACTTCTATGTACAGGTCAGAGATAAATGGCCAGAATGGTTTATGCTGACATGAATGCCAAGATAACTCAAACAACTTTTGAGCAGTAAAGCATCTTAGAGTTCATAACGCATTACATCTTAAGGTGGATGGTCAACAACAGCTGAAGAAAAGATGACACCAAACTACTTCCCAAATCTGAACAAACCTGATAATGAACCACACTGATCACTCACCTCTGACCCATCTCTTATGAACAAGGCAATTTCACCTGCAAGATAGATGTACACTGTAAACCCGATTAAGTTGGCAAAACCCAAAATATTTGAGGTAATCAGTTACATCAAATGTTTTAAGTACAGTGGAACCTTGGATTGCGAGTAACATGGTTTACGACCAAAAACTTGTGCAAATCAAAAAAGCTTTTGCAGATCATCCATCATCATTATCACTGCACCACAAGTGCTCTATAGATTTTACATTGGTTGAAGTTTTACTTACGTTATTGTTACTTAAGTACTTACGATTACATAGAATATCAAATTTGTTCAGTTAACTTGAAAAGTGTAATTTCTACAAACTCATAAATGGCAAAAACTTCTGAATACTCCAAAAGGTCTATAAATTTGATGTAACTGCAATTATTTAAGCTAACAGTACTCAATGTATTTAATTACTTTGAGCATTAGGGTTTACAGTGTACATGTGTTCCCAATAATAATAATAATAATAATAATGGTAAGTGTCTAAGCTGTATTGAATTAATGTCATCACATGTAACAAGACTATGTTCTGCTTTGGGTTGGCTTTTTTTTTTTTTTTACTGAATACTCTTTACAGACACAGACCTTAATGCCTTTATAAACAAGCAGACTCCAAAGGACTTGTACCTTCACTTGGTGGATTCTGCACATGCCATTGACATAGCTTTCCTTCCTGTGCTGCGGCCAAACAGACGTGCCGATATCATTCTGTCCCTCAATTACTCCCTGGAAACGGACCATTTACAGGTAAAATTATGAGCAGTGAAAGATTGGATCAGATTTGATTAGTTTGAATTAAATTCAACTTTGTCATTGTGTACAAAGCCAATGAAATTCTAAACAAAAGTGCATACAATAAGTGGAATATTTACAATAAATAAAAAATAAAACAAGGTTATGGGTTCATATGTTCACACACAGATTTTTGTGCAAACATTGTGCAGTGGAGAAAACATGAACATATGTACATACTGTACATGAATGTCTGTACAGCATAGTATTCACAGAATAAATGTGGGTGTCACGGTTACTGCTTGCAGGACGAAGGAATGGCATTATAGCAGAGGTGAAGGTGATCAAAAGGATTTATTGAGAACACAAAACAGGGAACCAAAAGAACAGACATGAACTTAAACCCAGAATGAACTAAACATGGAGCTACACTGAACTAGACATTACAAACTGACAGAGACAGACAGACTAGGAGAACACGGAGCCAGGAAGAACACAGAGAACAAGGAGAACACAGAGAAGAGGGCTAGGAGAACACAGAGTCAAACAATATACCAAAAACAAACAGTAACCTTAGACAAACAGCGAACAAACAAGAACCCAAACCGAACAGATGCAAGACAAGACTAAACTGAACTCAGGAACATTTATAACAAAACACTAATTAGCAACCTCAGTTCAGGTGAGCGCCACATCACCTGACCGAGGTGCATTCTGGGGATTTGAGTCTTTCACAGAAAAGAACACAAAGAAAACAGAAAAAACAAAGGAAGTCTCTGGGCGCTTTGGCGCCCTCTAGGGGTGATCCCTGACAGTGGGTGGAATACATAGTAGTGCAATATAATATAAATTATTATAAAAATAACATATATTATAATAATAACAAATTATGACTGATGCATAATGGATTAAGCAGTGCAATGTCAACTGAAAAAGACAGTGCTAGTGGATAGTGGTAGTAAACGAGTGAGTCAAGTGTAGTGGTTAATATGGCATAATGTGTGTGTAACATAAACAGCATATGTGACAATTAAAATTTTCATTTGAATGATCAACTGTTCAGTATGGTAAGGGCCAGAGGGGAAAAAGCTATTTTTCAATCTGTTTGTACTGTACTGTAAACGTAATTAAACATATTGAGTACTGTTGACTTAATTAGTTCAAATTAAGATCTTGATGAGTATTTAGAGACAGGGTATCCAGGGTAATGTCAGCATACCGCCAAGAAGGACAAACCTCATCCAACAGGTGTAACTGTGGGCGCAAGCGGAAGCTGTGTTAAAGGGTTGGCTGTGTGCTAACCTGGATTGTATCCAACAAAACATAAAACCACAGCTGCCCAACTCACCGCAGAATTAAATGTGCACCTCAACTCTCCTGTTTCCACCAAAATTGTTCATCTGGAGCTCCACAGGGTCGATGTACATGGCCGGGCTGTTATAGCCAAACCTTTGGTCACTAGCGCCAATGCCAAATGTCGGTTTTAATGGTGCCAACAGCTAAAATCGGTGTATGTGGACAATGTAAAACATGTATTGTTCTCTGATAAGTCGATCTTCACTGTCTTTCCCACATCCGGGAGAGTTACGGTGTGGAGACACCCCAAAGAATCGTACCACCCAGACTGTTTCATGCCGCATCACTGTCAAGGACTACCTAAACCATTCTGGAGGACCATGTGCACCCAATGGTTCAAACATTGTATCCTGAAGGCGGTGTCGCGTATCAGAATTATAATGCACCAATAAACATGCAAAACTGGTGACAGAGTGGTTTGATGAACATGAAAATGAAGCTGAACATTTCCCAGGGCCTGCACAGTCACCAGATCTAAATATTATTGAGCCACTTTGGAGTGTTTTGGAGGAGCCAGTCAGGAAAGGTTTTCCTCCACCAGCATCACGTTGTGACCTGGACACTATTCTGCAAGACGATTGGCTCAAAATCCCTCTGTCCACTGTGCAGGACTTGTATCAGTCATTCCCAAAATGAATTGATGCTCTATTGGCCACAAAAGGAGGCCCTACACCATACTAATAAATTATTGTGGTCTATAACCAGGCGTTTCAGTTTCATTGTCCAACTCCTGTCAATGCAGTTTGTGAGGATGCTCTCAATAGTACAGTGGTTAAAGTTCAGTACTATCTCAAGACACTTTTTAAGTCTGATCAGAAAAAAGATGATACTGGATGATGGCGAGTGGAGAAACATTGAAGAAGACAAATTGTTGAAAAATTGGTATGGATCCAGAGTGGGTGGCAGACAGACTTCAGATCGGTCAGGAACATTCTTTCTAAGAGCGTCACAATGACAGAGGTAAGTGCAATAGAAAAAAATGTCATAGAGTGCTGTTGCAATAGAGTGGGTTGGCGCTTGCACAGGTGGGGACGGCTGCCTAGGGAGCCAAGGCTGAGCAAAGATTTCCATGAAGACCTCAGCCAGCTGCTCCACACATGCTCTAAAGTTCCAGTCAGAGATTCCATCACAGCCAGCATTTGTATATAATTTCAATTTAATAGAGGAAAATAAAAATTCAACCATAATTCAAACAGATTCAACCATAAAAGATAACAGTCAGATTTCAGTTTCAGCTCCTGAAAATAAGACTAAGCAATTCTGGTCTCACTCACTATTTTCCCAGCAATGTTTAATGGCTTGTTAACTAGAATTCAGAGTAAAAGTCGTGGATATGTAATGTAGTTACAATGGAGTTATGCTTGGCTAGTGATGTATGAGATCTTGAGTGAGATGCCATTTAAGGCAGACTTAATATGAAAGTTAATGCTTTGGAAGCTGATCTGTTTTAGCTGAGTGTACAGGATGTAAGAGTATGTAACAGACACACTGGCACTGCTATGAACAGGCAATCTAACAGCATTTTCTAAAGTGTGTTTGGCTGAAGCGAGCTACCTGAGATTCAACATCCAAACAAATAAAGCTATTCTTTTGATATGTTTCTGTTGTGTCAGGACCTAAAGAAAACTCAGAAATACTGCATTGATCACAAAATCCCGTTCCCAAAGATAGACTTCAGCAAGTACTCATCTCAGCCCAAAAAGGAAGTGTATGTGTTTATGGATGAAGAGCATTCTGATGCTCCCATAGTGCTCCACTTCCCGCTGGTCAATGTACTACTAGACAACAAAGCACCAGGTAAATATATTATATTATACAGTACTTGCATTTTGGCTTTAAATCATTAGAGGGTTTCTTGTATTGTGTTTCTTATAAATTGTTTGCAAATCCACACATCGGGTTAATTAAGAATAGTGCATAATCAGCTCATTAAAGATATATATATATATAAAATCATCTAGTTTTATTAATTTCCTCTCAGTGCCCAGATATATGATACAATCATTGAAGAGAGTGTGCTATCTCTCACACCCAAAAGTATGTGGCCAAGAATACACTTCCATGTGAATCCACGCATTTTTGCTTTGTGTTATACAGTACATTGGACTGCCCATAACTACTTGTAAGAAATTGAAAATGTCAGCCGCGGGATCCTACACGGGGATCCTGTGACTAACTTAAGAAACATTTTTAATGAATGAAAAGAAGACTGATAAAATTGTGTGTGTGTGTGTGTGTGTGTGTGTGTGTGTGTGTGTGTGTGTGTGTGTGTGTGTGTGTGTGTGTGTGTACTTCTGCAAGAAGTAGAGAGAACAGAAATGGAGCTGGAAGGAGAAGAACTTACAAACTGTATAATCTCTCCATACAACCTTTTAAATCTCACATACTCTCCTGAAGACTTCCAGCATTTGGTGGATGTCACTTACAAGAACATTGTCAACAACAAAGATACCATAATAAATGCACTAAAGATTTCAATTGAAAAAAAAAAAATAGATCTTGCTGGCAGTTGCCTTGATGATGATCCAAATAACTGCAAAGTTAATGAATGAGTGATATAAGAAATGACTGATGAAGTCAGGAGTGAGTGTATTTGGTGTTGGTTTTAAACCACAGCACAGTTAAATCCTTAAATCTGGTAAATATGTGTTAACCATGAATCGATTTTTATTAATACTAATATAGCTACAGCTGATTCACAGGGGTTTTATGGTAGAGGATAATATTAAGTCTATTTGACACTGAAAATTTTCACTTTCTGGCTTCTTGGTTGAGGGTAAAGCTGCAATATTACCAATGCAGGATTCAATCCTGCATCACAGCACTCAAGTGGCTTATTTTCATGTAACAGCATGGTATATTGTTAGTTATTCCATTATATGTTTTGAGGAATTATTGTGCTTATAATTTGTGTTTGGACCTATGTGTTGATGAGTAAATCTTCTTTGTACTGACTTTCTGGAATAAATTGGATCTGATTCTACAATGTTTTGGACTGATATTGTTTTGCCAGTCAAATAAGTCAATGGATTTCAGTTAATATTCTTCATTAGACATGTTCTTTTATTGTGTTGCGTGTCTGCGAAGTGTAAGCGACACATAGGGATCACGTTCCATGTCTTGAGTCGGCGGTGGAAGTGGTTGTCTGTCATCACACTTTTATTCTACCCACAATTTCTCCAAAATGGTTTATAGAAATGTTATTAAATCTTTAGAAAACCTTTATAAGGAAGAAAAGATGTGCACTAACTAGTTAATTTTCTATAACATTACTTTCGCTACAGCATAAAAAATATGTGTAGTTGGCAGATGAAATGTCTTCGTTGGAAGACATCTTTTTTTATTCTTTGATATTTTAATTGATTTATCCATGCCCAATGCCTCATTGGTTCTAATGCAAATCTTCTTCTAATGCACATGAAACAATGTTTTAAGAAACTTATTTATTCAGATATTTAATTATCTGAATAAGGTTATTTTATCTATCTATCTATCTATCTATCTATCTATCTATCTATCTATCTAATATACACACACAGACAGATAGACAGATAAATAGATGTAGGTGTGTCTCAGTCAGAATGATTGCAGATGGGTTGGACCCAAAAGCAGGACACAACAGAGCTGAGGGCAACTTAGAAACCTTTAATAAAAGTTTGGATGGAATACAAGTGATTGAAGAGACACGGAAACAACAGGAATGCAATAACTGCAGTCAAGTGTTTCTAAACGGGTCTCACACACACAAAGGGAACTCAGTGCCAGGTTTGGGGAGTAGACTGCTACAGGTAAGTGGAGAAGGAGGTGTGCAGCACAGTAATCATTGTGACTAGGCAGTAGGGGCAAATAAGGCAAGGCTGTGAACAGCACGTCCAGTATACTTCACATGTTTCTTTTGGCCTTTGGACTTATACACCACCACATTGAATTGAATGTGAAATGAAACCATCAAGATGTCTTTTAGCTTTAACTCAAGGCATTTGTCAAACGTATGGCACTAACCATTCAGGAATTACATCCAATTTCATTCACACACATTTTGGGGCGTCATAAATTATGGACCAAACTAACACAATTGTAAACATAAGAACTGCCTTTAATACTTGAATGAAAAAACTTTGCAGTCAATGGCTGCCTAAATTCGGAAACCCATGAACATGAGCGAACGCTGATTTTCCTCCCTCGATGTGTTTTGTCAGGACTGTACTGCAGCTTCTTTCAGCTGCTGCTTGTTTATGGTTCTTTCGGCCCTCCATCTTGTCCTCAGTAAGTGAAAAGCATACTCTAAACTGTGACACTTCCACTCCTGTGACTGATGTGCAACATTCAGTTACAGGCCACACCAGATGAAAAGCAGATGTGAGTCTCTCTATAAGGAGGAGTCTCTAATTATTTGTTAGACAAACTGTTCCTCCTTGGAATCAGCTGTTCACAGCGCAGCCATGCTCCTCCACTGATGCACAGTCTTACTACTGAATTCCATGGATATAGACTTAGTGTAGGGAAATGGTTCAGGATCTCCATTTGACTTTAAATAGTCAGTCACTTCAGTGTCAAATCTTAGAGAAGGTGAGCAAAGAGACAAGTCATTCTCAAGTGTGGCATACTAGAGCCCACTATAGTGGGAGATATCAGTTCACCCAGTAGTCAGCAATGCATATTAATAAAGAAGGTATATACAGTAAAGCAAGTTAGTGGCTACTACCTGTAATGTGCTTTGAAACTAGATTGTTTTTGTTCCATTAGAAGACCATTTGGTTATAAGGAGACCGATTAAGTCTTCTGATATGAGAGGAACGTAGACCTACAGTGGTTTGTTATGATCAAAATATTTCATATCCATATTTAGAAGCAATAGCAGTGGCAGCACTGACCAGATGTGCTAGGTTATTTTAAAATATATATATATTTTTAAATAAAAAAAATAATGAATTAAAAAAATTCTGACCACTAAGCATTTGTTCAAATCTGTATTTTAGACACACATCCACCCACATTCAACAGTTGTGTTTGTTTTAACTGGCATCACAAATGCAACCATTTCACAATACTTGTACATATACACTATACTGTCAGGGAATACCCCTAGAGGGCGCCAAAGCGCCTAGAGACTCCTTTTGTTTCCTTTTGTTTTTGTTTGTAGTTTTCTGTTACTTCATTCCCCAGAATGCACCTCGGTCAGGTGATGGGAGTGCTCACCTGAACCAAGGTAGGTCATTAGTTTCATTATAAAGGTTTAACTCCTAGCTCTGTGTAACTCCTAGCCTATGTTTCTCCTAGTCAGTGTGTAATTCCTAGTCTATGTGTAGTTCCTGTTTAAGTTCATGTTCTGTTTCCTTTGTTCCCTGTTTTGTGTTTATTAAAAGACTTTCACCTGCCATTAGCCTCTGCAAATATGCCTCTCCTTCGACCCACGCACAGCAACCGTAACATATACCTATAAAAACAGAAAAGTAAAATGGTTGTCCCCTTTTAAAACACAGTAGTATAAAATGTTTAAGGCAGATTTTTACCTTTTTTGTCAGGCTACATTTAAGATAATTTTCAGCTGTTGTTTCCATTACTTTTACAGAAATTAAAAGGTAGGGAAGATTTGTCGGGAACCCGAGAGCCTTTGCGGGGTGCTTGGGCAAGACCTTTAACCTTCAGCTGCTTGGATAAGCACGTATTTGGATCGGATTCTTCCTACTTTAGGAACCTAAAGATCAGGTACCCAATTTTGCCACATAAATTCACAATTCATTTCAGAATTCCTTTTAGGCATTTTTGTGAAAAAGCTTTAGAAATTGAATGCCCTGCCATTGTTCCATCAATAAACTAAGGCAGCCCATTCTAATTAGCACAGCTCTTCAGCTAAATAGGAGAGAACTAATTAGTGACATCACCTAATACATGGTGTCTTGATACTCTCTCTCTCTCTCTCTCTCTCTGTGTGTGTGTGTGTGTGTGTGTGAGAGAGAGAGAGAGAGAGAGAGAGAGAGAGAGAGAGAGGTTGCATACTACACAGATATTTTCTTTCTTATCGTTATGTTGTTAAATCCACTGTTAGTGCTATTTTGTTGGTGCACCATTTTATATCCCCCCCTCCTCGCTTGGGCTCTGAGTGTCAGTAAAGTCCCATTCTGTAACTCTTTACCTCTGTCTGAGGCTTTGCTGGAGACGAGCATAATTCATGGCTAAGCTTTTAAAATGTGGATCATTAGAGTCATCCTCATCAGACGAGTTGTCTGCTCATCCTTGCTACTAGAACCGTCATCACTGCTATCGTCAGGATCCCCAGAGGGATTAAAATTATTAAAGGCATTAATTATTATTATTGCAACTGGAGGAATTACATAATTTTATGCTAGTCACTTGGTATTGGGGCAAAAGAATCTTCAGTTACAGGACAGAGTTCTAACGTAGTTGACAGACATAATTATTACTTTTTTAAATAAGTGACATGATGGCTTAGTGTGCACCTCCAGGGTTGAAAGTTTGATTCCCACCTTGATTCTGTGTTTGTTTAGTTTGCAATAATATTTTGTTGAATGCCAGCTTAACAAAAGTTAATTAGCTTTTCCAATTTCCCCCTATTGTGTATGCATCTAATCCAGAGTGTACCACATCTCCTGCCCCACTGTCTTTAGTCTTTCAAAATTCAAGCTTTGTTAGTCTATTAATTATTGTAAAACCAAGAACTCTGCAACTGGAAAAACAGACCTAAAAAGGACCAAAAATAAATGAATTTGTGTATCACTAAACAAATATTTGCATCTGCAGGATCTCGTGCAAATTATGTCTCAAACTTTTCCTATATGAGTGAGATTGTCATGAGCAACCGAGGGACGAACACAGCAGCCTTAGCAGTTAACCCGTGTTGCGTGGACGGTAAACCCAAACGCAGAAGCAGCGCGAGTAGGCAGGATAACCACGCGTTTACTCTTAGAACTCTCTTACAGCAAGAGCAAGGATCTACACAAATAAACCCGCGTTCTAGCAACACACACTCAATCAAGGAAGCAACCTAAATAGGTGAGTACTCACGGAACCGTTGGTGAAGCGATTGCGAAGGCATGAATGAACTCAATGACTGAGCGATGTGAAGCGCCATCTTGTTTCCTTTTCTACTTTCTGAAAGCGCGACCGTCTTACTTCCGGGTCCTCGTGCCGGTCGCGGTGCGAGTGTGCATGACAGTACCCCCCTGTCCAGGACCGACTCCCGACGGTCCAGGGGTGGAGGATACCCGACGACGGTTGTCCCGTATGAGCTCGGGGTCAAGGATGAACCGGGCCGGAATCCAAGAATCTTCCTCAAGGCCATAGCCCTCCCAGTCAACTAGGTACTGCATACCTCTGCCCCGGGGACGTAAGTCGAGGATCCGGCGTACAGTATAGGCGGGACTACCCTCGATGATTCGGGGAGGGAGAGTAGGGTGGGTGGGTGGAACTATTGGTGAAGTGATGAAGGGTTTGAGCTGGGAGATGTGGAATATTGGGTGGATCCGGAGCGCCGCAGGCAGCTGGAGCCGGTAGGTGACAGGATTGACGCGGAGGGTGATGCGATATGGACCGATAAATCTGGGGGAAAGCTTTTTAGACTCCGTGCGGAGGTGTAGATTTTTTGTGGACAGCCACACCTTGTCACCTGTGTGGAACATTCGTCCCGGAGGGTGTCGACGGCGATGTTGTGAGATGTAGCGGGTGTTTGCGCGCTGGATGGCCTCCTTGGCTTGAATCCAGGACCGTCGACACCTTCGGACCAACTGTTGGGCCGAGGGTACTTCAACCTCCGGGTCTTGGTGTTCGAACATCGGAGGTTGGAAACCCTGGCATACCTCAAATGGACTCAGCTTCGTTGAGGTAGCGAGCCCAGGAGCGCTGGCGGTTGGCAACGAAACATCTTAGATAGCGCTCCAGTTGTTGGTTGGCCCGTTCCGTCTGACCATTTGTTTGGGGGTGGTAGCCCGAGGAGAGACTGCAGGTAGAATCGATCAGACGGCAGAAGGCCTTCCAGAACCGTGCAGTGAACTGGGGCCCCCTGTCCGAGACGATGTCCTTAGGGAACCCGTGCAGACGGACTACGTGCTCTAATATCAGCTCAGCTGTCCTTTTAGCTGATGGGAGTCCGGTGAGGGCCACCAGGTGCACAGCTTTGGAGAACCGATCCACTATGGTCATGATGACGTCTTTCCCATCTGATGCCGGCAGGCCCGTGATGAAGTCGAGGGCAATGTGCGTCCAGGGTCGACGGGGGACTGGGATTGGTTGGAGTTCCCCCGGTGTTGGTTGATTGGAGGTCTTGGCCCTGGCGCACACTGGGCACGCCCGAACGAACTCCTCGACGTCCTTGGCCATTGAGGGCCACCAGAAAGCACGCTGGATGTATTTGAGGATGCGCTGCGTGCCTGGGTGCCCCGACAGCGGCGAGGAGTGACCCCATTTGATGACGTCGGCCTTGATTTTCCTGGGTACGAAGAGTCGTCCAGGCGGGGCCCCTGCCGGTTCGGTCTCCGTGGCCTGTGCCTGGCGGACCCTCGTCTCCAATTCCCAACGGAGCGGGGCGATGACTCTGGAAGGTGGCAGGACAGACGCGGGGTCCGCCCGGGGGACATCCCCCTCATGTTGTCGGGAGAGGGCGTTGGCTTTGATGTTCTTTGACCCCGGGCTATAGGATAGGTGGAAATTAAAAGACTCAAAAAATAGAGCCCACCGCGCCTGCCTGGGGTTGAGTTGTTTTAGGTTCTTGATCGTAATGAGGTTTTGGTGGTCGGTCCAGACGATAAATGGTTCTCTGGCGCCCTGGAGCCAGTGTCGACATTCTTCCAAAGCCCACTTTATGGCCAGCAGCTCGCGGTCCCCTACCCCGTATCGCTGCTGAGTGGGATCAAATTTTTTGGAGAAGAAACTACAAGGGTGTAGTTTCTGGTCTGGACCCCGCTGGGAGAGAACAGCCCCAGCGCCCACCTCTGAGGTGTCCACCTCCACAACGAATTGTTGGTTGGCATCTGGATGGAAGAGAATTGGAGCGGTGGTGAAAAGATGGCATAGTTTGGAGAATGCGCTGATGGCAGTGGAGTTGAGTTGGAAAGGATGAGATGAGGGGCGAGTTAGTGCGGTTAGGGGTGCTGCGACTATACTGTAGCCCCGGATAAAGCGACGATAGAAGTTCACAAACCCCAGAAACCGTTGAAGCTGTTTGAGAGTCTTGGGTAGGGGCCAATGATGTACAACCTCAATCTTCTGTGGGTCCATGGCCACACCCTGGGACGAGATGACAAAGCCCAGGAATGTGGTGGAGCGCTTGTGAAAAGCACACTTTTCCAACTTGCAGTACAGTCGGTGGGCGAGCAATCTCTTAAGGATGGCCCTGACGTGTCGGATGTGTTCTTCGGGGGTGCGTGAGTAGATGAGTATATCGTCTAGGTAGACGAATACCCATTTTCCCAACATGTCCCGGAGAACATCATTCATAAACTGCTGGAAAGCTGCGGGGGCGTTACAGAGTCCAAAGGGGATAACAAGGCTTTCGTAATGCCCATTAGGGGTGATGAAGGTTGTCTTCCACTCATCGCCCTCTCTGATACGCACCAAGTTGTAGGCGCTCCGGTGGTCCAACTTTATAAAAATGGTGGCACCAGTGAGGGCGTCCAGGGCTGAGTTGGTAAGAGGCAGCGGGTGTCGGTTTTTTATGGTGACGTTATTCAGCCCCCGATAGTCAACACAAGGACGTAATTCGCCCGAACTCTTCTTTACGAAGAAAAACCCCGCGGCGGCGGGCGAGGAAGAGGGTCGGATGGTACCCTGACGGAGAGCGGAGGACACATACTCCTCCATCGCCCACGTCTCGGTGGAAGTGAGAGAGTATAGACGGTCGCGGGGTGGAGTGGAACCTGGCTGGATCTCAATAGCCAGGTTGTAGGGGCGATGCGGAGGGAGATGGTTGGCACGTCTCTTACAAAAGACCTCAGCCAGGTCTCGATATGCAGGAGGGATGGCGTTGGTGTCAACATCGTGGGCCTCGGACTCCCTAGAGCACGTCCCAGCCGGCGATTGTAGGCAGAGTTCAAGGCAGGTCGGGCCCCATTGCAGAATCCAGTTTTGAGACCAGGAAATGAGAGGGTCATGCTGTAATAACCAGGGATATCCTAAGATGATGGGTGGCGAGGAAATGGAGGTGAGGTGAAAGCGAATTTCTTCTTGGTGATGGTCAATGGTGAGGGTGATGGGCCGAGTCAGGGTGGTGATAGGGCTGGAGGAAAGGGGCCGACCGTCGACAGATGTCACTCGGACTGGCTGGGATAACGCCTCAGTCTCCACCCTCAATCTCTTGGCATAGGAGGAGTCAATAAAGTTTCCGGCAGCCCCGGAGTCGATGAACGCGGAACTTTGGACTCGTCTGTGGCCAAATTGGAGGTGCACCTGAACCATGAGATGCGAGATGCTGGGTGTGGTGGCGGCGAGATGGAGGTGACCCGGTGAGCTGCCCCGCTGACTCACTGGGCCTGATCGTTTCCCGGGCGTGAAGGGCATATAGCTCTATGGTGTGCCGCTGACCCACAATAGGCGCAGAGTCCCTCCCTGAAACGTCGTTCTCGCTCTGCAGGGTTCAAGGAGGCGCGTCCTAGTTGCATGGGCTCCTCGGCTCCCGTGTCAACCACGGCGGGAGGTGGAGACCCGGCAGACGCCCTAGTGGTGGTGGTGAAGGCTGGTGATCGAGGCGTGGAATGTGAAAAAAGGGGCGTGATGGGCGGCAGGGTTCGGGGGGCTGGCTTCGGGCGAGCGAGCAGGCGCTGGTCAATCCGGAGGGCGAGCTGGACCAACCCCTCCAGTGTAGCCGGAAGCTCTCGCCCGGCGAGCTCGTCTTGATGCGAGAAGCCAGTCCTTCGTAGTAAGCCGTCCGGAGGGCGGCGTCCCCCCAGGTGGTCTGCAC